>PVHP010046452.1:0-13295 GCA_004024765.1 Zapus hudsonius | reverse complement strand
TCACAACCTTAAAGCAAACTTATTACTCATCCACCACGACTCAGGGAACTATGCGAAAGAGGGGGCGGAAAGATTGTGAGAGCCGTGGTGGGGGAGACTATCCAGAGGTACGGACAGGAGAACCTGGCTGATTACTAGCCTATCCATGGTCCCTGTCACAAGGACTGATCCAGACGACCCATGGAGGAGGTTATCCAGTGGAGGGGGGAGGGGAGGGCAGTGGGGAATTGGGGATAAAAACTCATTGTTTGCCCACTAAATGTTGTAACTCATTATGGACAATAAAAAAATTAAAAAAAATTTAAATTTCCTCTGCATTCACATAAAATTCTTTTCTATTTTGATCTTTCACTTTTTTATTAATCAGAAGCTTATGTTTTCTCAATAGACATGGTACATATCTTTTTAGGCTCATACTTAAGTATTTTATTTTTATACTAATGTAAATAATGTTTTAAATTTCAGATTACAAATTGTTCATGATTAAGATATAAGAGGAGTTAATTTTTGGATATTAACTTTGTGTGTATGCATGATATGTGAGAGTATGAGTATGTGAGTGTGTGTGTGTGTGTGTGTGTGTGTGTGTGTGTGTGTTCATGCCATGGTGGATATGTGGAAGTCAGAGGACAAATTGAAGGTGTCAGTTCTCTCCTTTTTGAGGCAGGGTCTCTCTCTCTCTCATTCTTATTGTTGTTGACTGCTTCACCTGCCTCTTAACAGTGGCCATGGCTAGCTAGTCTGAGAGCATCCAGGAAATTCTGCTTTCTCTCCAATCTCACCATCATCTTGCTGAAATTACAGAGACATTCCATGACTTCCAGCTTTCGGACTCAGGTACTAGGGTTTGAGTGGTGATTAATCCACTATGCCATCTCCGCAGCCCACATATTAACTTTTTAATCAAGAATAGTACCTTACAGCTCAGTTATTCACTAGTCTTTATCTCTTTCTGTTTCACTTGCCCCTCACATTAAAATATATTGTATTTTCCTACATAGTTGCCGCTTGCCACAGATCCCTGGGCAGAAAAAGAGAAGGTGCAACAGGGCCTTTAGCCACTGTAAACAAACTTAAAATCTTGGGCCACTTTGAGCGTCTGACATTACCTTTGCCAGAGCATTGCGAACAGCTTCAGGAAGGTGTGTCAATCACTGGCAAGGGGAAGCTGGCTATGACCTACATAAGCCTGACCCCAACAACATACCTACAACAAGATTCCAAAACTGCCATAAGCTGGGGACCAAGCATTCAGAACACATTAAGTTTATGCGGGATACCTGAATCAAACCACTGTACTATGTTACTATAAAACAGTCTTACAGATACAGTTGGGACAATAATTTCCCCTTATGACTTTAAATTAATACATTAAGCAATAATTTAGGGTGCCTCAAACCCTGTCTCCTCCTATAGAATTGGCTATAGGTGTCCTTAGACTATATGGCATCCAAAGTCAGCTGTTGCTGCCACTCCCAAGGCCAAGTCCAGAGTTCTTTCTTCTGCACTGGCAGCTACCCATGGAAGCAGTTAATGTTTTCAGAATCCTTCATAGCATACGAATAATTACTTTTCTACACTCATTATATCCAAGTGGTCAGATTGTTTCGTATTGGAAACAATCCTTGAAAATGCATGCTATCAGACCCATGCATTTGATGGACAGTGGAAAATTTGTCATTTTAAGATGCAGCGTCTGTGGAGCGTAACAATAACATTGGCCAGTAAAGCAACAATTCAACAAGACACCATGAGCGGTGACACAATGTAAAGAATTCTACATGATGAACTATTGTTGCTTCACTAGTACTGTTGGAAGTGTGCATGATATTTAGAATTCACATAGAGTTGGTGTGATTTGAAATAACAATATGCATTATTACCATTGCCTGTTATCACTAAGAATAGTGTTTAGATAGATTTTAGAGTTCATTGCTGTGGATATAGCAATTGCCATGGAACCATAAGTGTGCCATTAGTCATATTTAAGTCTAATTTTAGATTGCTCAGCCCACAAATTTTAATAATACCATGAGAGTAATAATTACCATGTACAGTGTGTGGGGGTAAGAAACATGTATCTTATGGCAAGTGCAAAACTTCAGTTCACATAAAAATTCTCCATAAACAGTAATAAATACACATGAAATTTCATATAGAATAATACATCTAAAGAAATAGATTCATTTCTATACAGCTGTTGTGGGGAAGGAAGGAAATAAGAGAGGGAGGGAGGGAGGGAGGGAGGGAGGGAGGGAGGGAGGGAGGGAGAGAAGCTTTGTAACCCCACACCCTGAAGGTCAGTGGCTACAGACAAGTGGTAACATTGTTGGAGCTGTGACACCCTTGTCATCTTTAGCAAGTCTTCCACAGCTCTGTGAATCAACTTCCATCATTGAGTAGCTCTTTCCCTGAATAGTTAACTGTGTAGTGAAATCTAGAACCGCCTTGTAAGTGTACACTTGGCCTGTTCCCTTTTCTCAGTTTTTAAGGTAGCAGGAGCTGCCTATCAATCCACAAGGATTAGAGGGTTACTGAAGTATTATGTGAGCCAATGAGGCCTGTAATGCAGATTTTAAGACCCTTTCCCTTAGAGAAGGATGTTAGTGGACTGTGTCATCATGAAGATCAACAGATGAAGACATAACATCTGAGGTATTCACTGAGACTAGATGGCTAGGCTCCCAAGGCCAGGTCCAGAGCTCTTGCTTCTGCACAGGCAGCTACCCATGGATTCATTTAATTTTCTCAGAATCCTTCATAGCATACCAAATAATTACTTATCTCTACGTCATTATGTCCAAGTGGTCAGAAGTATCTGAGGTCCTGCCCACTGGGCAGAGAATGTGTTCACTGGCCCGAGGCCTGGGGGCAACTGGATTACTGACAGCCATGGAGGTTCAGGATGAGAGCTGAGTTGGAACCATGTTCTCTTTCCTCTTCTAAATGCATGCTAGGTGCAGGCACAGGCTCCCTCTACCCAAGAGCCTAATGGCATTCTGGATATCCTCAGGAGACTTCACTTTAGTCTCATTCATGAACATTTACCCATTGCTGTCATGGTTAAGTTTTGTTGTCAACTTAACCTTTTTAGAAGTCCTGGGTGGGTCTCTGATGTTGTTCAGAGGAAGGCAGCCTTCTCAGTAGAGGGAAGGATGAAAGGAAGCTCATAGGAGCTAGAACTGAACATCCCTTCCTGGGGGGTGGGGACAGTGCAGGAAGAAAATTCCAGAGAATCAGGGAGTCAGTAAGTCTGGGAAAGGGTTCTGAGACCCCACCCAAAGGCTATATAAAGGAGAAGGAAATCTCTCTCTTCCCCCTTCCTGTTTTGCTGGTGTGTGTATGGTGATGGGTTTTTCTGTTTGACCTGTGAAAGGGGGCCAATCTCTTTTGAATTATGGAACTTCCCCTGGATCTATAACTTCAATTAATCCCTTTCTCCCATAACTGTACCTGGTTTGCAGGTACATCCCAGCAGAATGACTCTGACATTCTGACTTTTCTTTATTTTTTGTGATTCTATATAAGACAGGTAACAATGCCAGAACCAGGAGGAGCTGTTCTCAAAAGTCTGTGCTCTCAAGGATCTCAGTTAAGTAAACTTGCTTCTATTGGCTGGGAGTATACTAGACAATACATACAGACTTTATGATGGTTCCATTAAGGCTGTGTTTCTGATGACATTTTCTGAAAGTATAAGACCCTCCATAAGGAAAAAATGTATACTATTTAGGGAGCATCACATTGCTCCCTTTCAGCCTTAACATTTTCAAGGCTCTGAGAACTTCTGCAGAATATAACTGATATTGCTTTGGCATTTTCCACAGAGATGACAGGATGATTCCTCTCTTCATGCAACCTAAACAATATCCCTTGGTAATTTTGAACCCTTGGGCAGTCTCTGCCATAGCTGCAAAATGTGCCCTCAGCTGCAAAGAGAGCCTGGACTTTTACACCTTCAACCCTGAAGTTCATACATTTATCGCTAAACCAAGAGAAGAAAAGCTTTCCTGAATGTGACTTCACCTTTGTTTCAAATGGGCAGGGGTGGAATGCTCAACACAACGTCTTGGAAGCAGGTTATGTCCTACCAGGATGTACAGTGCAAGCCACAGAAATCAAGTCCTCCTCCCATGAGAACACTTCCCACCTCAGGAATCACCAGAATGGTGAGATGCATAATTTTCCACCAGACACTGTTCAGTGAGGCAGAGTTAGTAATAGGTGCTCTTATACTATAAGGCATTGAAAGCCAGCTGCTGCTGCCACTTCCAAATGCCAACCAATATTGGACGAAATAAGGATGTGACACTCTCATCTCACATGGAAAGAAGGCCTGCCAGGTGTTTACAAAGCAGAGCATTGAGCAAGTATATTTTGCTTGCATTTTATAAAGCAACTGTGAACAGTGCTTCCCCTCATGGGAAGTGAAATATGAGCCAAACCCAGGCCTGCTTTCAACTGCTCACTAGGCGACAACTCTTGGCACTAGGTTCCTGCTACCACTGGGGATGCCCAGTTCCTCACTGCCAGGTACTTTTACAGTGTTTGCTTTGGGGTAATCTTTTGGGTATTAAATAGTTTTGCTTGAGGAGGCCTGTTCATTGGCATGGCAAAGTGTTTGCATAAGCCCAGGAACTTTAAGGCAGTTGCCTCTGCTTGAAGCACAAGCATCTTTTGTTCTTTCCAAGGTGTTCCAACCCCTGGTCAAGTCCCCTGATTCATTAGTTCTCTTGGAAAGCAGACTTTAGGACAAAGTTCTTTGAAAACTCATGTTCACATGGGGTAGGGAAAGGGTCCAGGCAAGATTTCAGCTGAGGTGACTTTCTTTGAGGTTTCAGACTCAGAACAGATGCAAGCAATGTGATCGGGGCTAAGAGGGAGTCACCTGACTCTGGAGCCCTCTTGGAGAGTGTGAAACATTTCCATGGTTTTAATTTGATCTGCATTTGCTTCTTTACTGGGTCAGTTTCCAAATGACACGAGCCTCAATTTGAATTGGCACTGAGGCAAAAAATAAATAAATAAAAGTAATGGCTTAGCCGACATTAATAAATCATTTTTGCATTTTCTTTTGATATTTCTGAAGAATTTGGCAGTCAGTGTTATTTGGATGCTCTCTGAGATGGTGGCACTGCTATTAATAGCCAGAGATTATAATTATGCGTGCATTTTCTGCTTTCTTAGTATCTGGTTGTTGTAGTTATATCCCGTGGCTGAGACAAAACATCCAACCAGCTAGAGCTTATGGAAGGCAAGGGTTGATTTATGGCTTTCATCTGAGGGAAATTTTCATCATAGTGGAGAAAGCATGGCAGGAACATTCCACTGGGCATCACAGATCCACGTGAGCAGGGATGAAGCAGATTGAGCCAAGTGCAGCCAGTGAGGCTGGGCTCTACCTGCTTCTCAAAGACGCCAACAGCTGGGGATTGAGGAGAAGGCTTAACCACAAATTCATGAGGCTATGGAGGACATTTTACATTCAAACTAGCACATTGGTGAGTTATCATATCATTTCCACAACGTTATGGAAGAGAGTTTGTGGGAAATTTGACACTGAGAAAGGTTCTGCAATTCACCAAAGATCAACATGTATCATTCGCTAATACTGTCTCCTAAACCAGGAGCTGGAAGGTGTTGTGTCCTGGCTGGAGGTTCCAGTAGGCAGATCTGCTGAGCTTGGCTGGGCTTTCTCCCACGGCAGTGGCTATACTTGAACACCACCACATATAATATGTAACAGGACATCCTTCCTGTTAAATCTAAGCTGTTCACATGCAGGAGGCAGGGGACGGACTGACTGCCTTTTTAAGCCCCTCTGAGAGCTAGAACACCTCTCTGACATTTTTGAGCCATGGCAATTTAAGAAGTCATATGAAAAAATGAATAACAGACTTTCACACACATGCATATGGAGCAGATTGGTATGGAAAAGATTTAGTAAAGCCAAAAAGGTGAAGTATGGTGAACACCAGCAAACCTATTGCATAGTTCTTACAAGAAATAGCAATCCAGTTATCATTTACCTTTCTAGCAATTAGCTTTTACTAAAAGTACATTTTTGAAGTAATTTACCAACACACATATACCCACCAAAATATATCATTAATTAGGGATCAGTATTTATCTGTGGTTCTTGTTACTTGATTGATGTAATATACATAATGAAATGTTCTTTTGATAAGCATAATATCTGATAAATATCAACAAATACATACCCTTGTACAACCCAATTTCCTGTAGAGATACAGGGTCATCAACCATCCTACAAATTCTCTCTGACCTCCTGCGACTAAAGCCCTAGTTTGACAGAGGCAAGCATTGCTCTAATATTTTCACCATGAGTCTTGCCTGTATTGATAACAATGGAATTATACAATGAATTCATAAGACAGCACTCAGGAAAAGCATATTTCATTCAGCATGCTTTTGAGAGTTCTTCACCATCGATCTGCTCATTTTCACTATTTAGTATTCTGTTTGGGCTCTAAGACATTTTGTGCATTATTTTTTGATAATGTACACATTATTTCCTACTTGGGGTGTTAAGAAAAAGGTCACTGTATAATTCTTGTATAAGGGTTTGTCCACATATATATTTACTTTATTTCAGCAAATGTCCAAATGTAAAATTATGGGTCTTAAAGCAGTTACACAGAGAGAGAGAGAGAGAGAGAGAGAGAGAGAGAGAGAGACAGGGAGACAGGGAGACAGAGAGACAGACAGAGACAGAGACAGACAGAGACAGAGAGACAGAGAAAGAAAGAGAGAGACTCACACACACATAGATACACACACATAGATACACACACATACACAGTCACACACATACACACATACACTCACACACATACACACACAGTCACACACACATACACACACATACATACACTCACACACACATCACTAGGATCAAGATTGAGAAAATTTTCTTTACAGATCTTTGATAAGACATTTCTTTCCTCCTCTTTCCATTTTTAAAAGTCAAGTTTTCTGTATCTCACCATTAATTAATTTTAATTTCTAGAGTTTTATATAAATGGAATAAAGCTATAAGAATTATTTTTCTTCCATTCAACATACTTAATATTTATCAGCATATCATGTTGATCATTGTCAATCATCAATCAGTTACCAATAGTTTCTCTTTTTTGCAGAGGAATATTTCACTATACAATTATAACACAGCTTGGTTGTTCATCTGCTTGCTGATGTAGTAAGCAGAATTGTTGGAAGGCTTGGTGTAGACATGTGCTTCAAGGAACTACCAAGACAGTTTTCAAAATAGTGTTAATGTTTCTATTTCTAGGAGCAATTTAAGAGGGTCAGTGACAACACATTTGCAAATACCTGTTTTATGCCTTTTGACTTTCATGCTATTAGCTGCTGTGGAGCAGTGTTGTTTTATTTTAATGTGCACTTCTTGATGACTAGTATAATTGCATATTGTTTCACGTGCTCATTCCCCATAGTTTTTCTTTTGTTGTGTTGTGATGTGTCTTATAAATATTGACCTTATTTTTATTGTTTTTAAACATTTTGTCCATATTTTGTTTGTATACAATAAATATGAGAGTTTTGCCTATCAGGTATATTTTCTGTAATTATTCCTTCCAGTTTAACTCTCCTTCTTAATATTTATAAATATGTATTTTGAAGGTCAGTTTAAATTTTATGGAGTCTAAATTATTTTTATATGTTTCAAGGGTTTCCGGTGCCAAAATAAAGATTATTAAAAATCTTATTTTTTTCTTGAACTTCTATAGTTACAAGTTTTCATGTTTTATGACCCATTTTGGGTGACTCTCATAGATTATGTCAGATGAGTTTAATTCTCTTCCATATAACTTTCCAGAATTTCAATTGCATTTATTATTCTTTCCTTCTTTAATGTCCTTGGTTCCTTTGCAAGAATTCAAATAGCCCTGCTTTTGTTGATTAGTTGCCAAACTGTTTATTTTGTTGCTTTGTTTGTCTTTACACTATGACCATCATATTTGAAGACATTATTGCAGTTTTGAAATAATCTTTAAGTCAGTTATGTATGCTCTTTATTTTTTTAGTTTTTACTTGAGAGAGAGAGAGAGAATCATTAGAGCCACAAATTAACTGCAGATGTATGTGCCACTTTGTGCATCTGGCTTTACATGAGTACTGTGGAATCAAACTCAGGCTGGTAGGCTTTACAAGCAAGTGTCTTTAACAGCTGAGCCATCTTCCCAGCCCAGGCCTGTTTGATTTTTAATCCTTTATCAATACTGGGTCAGTCACTTTCATTTATTTGTCTTGATTTTATATAAATGTAAATATATATAAATATAATAAATAATATATAAAATATATGATATAATTTTATATATATAATGATCTCATCATTTCTGCAGAAAAGACTACTGGTATTTTAATTAAGATAATATTAAATATATACACCTGGATATACAAGCAGGAGACAAACCACTCCTAGCTCACCATCTAGTGCCCTAATGAAACCTTGAAGACATGGTGAATAAAGGAGCAGCTGTGACTCCACAGCAAGTCAGATAACCTTTGGAAGGACAATGGCGACAGACACAGAGGATGCCCAACATAGTCCAAAGCAGAAATCCAGAGACTCTTCAGAGCTTAACAATAAAGCAGACTTAAAACTCATCCATCATGACTCAGGGATATTTGCTGAAGAGGTGGCAGAAAGATTGTAAGAGGCATGGTGGGGGAGAATATCCAGAGATATCCCCCCTCAACAACAACAACAAAAAAAACAGCAACCACACACACACACACACACACACACACACACACACACACAAATAGGCTACAGCTCATGAAATTTGTAACCTCCATTACATGGAACATTCCAGCAATCCCACTGAGGAGGGCCCTTAGCGGGTTTGGGCCAGGGAAGAAGGAAATGGGGGTAGCAACACAAGACTTGTTCATATTGGGTGTCTAATTATTAACAATTAGTATTTTAAAAAGAGAAGTAACATGATTAAAATCATTAAAATAGAAGCTCATCTTATTATTGAATAAAGTATATCGCTCCATTTATTTCTTTTCAATTTTATATCAATATTTTGCACCTTAGTATATAGATATTTCAGATTTTATTTTTTTAATTTACCCAAAGTATTTCATAATTATTAATTACATTATATATGTTCTTTTTTGAAAAGTGTTTGGGTTCCTTCCATTATATTGAGGAAGTTCTGCTTTATTTCTAGTGTATTAATAATTTTATTCTTGTTTACAGGCTGGGGTTCATCAAATATTTTGTAGCCATTAAGATAATTCCATGGATTTAATTTTTTATTTTTAGTATATTAGTGAATTTTATTAACTTATTTTAAAATAAAAACCAACATTGAATTTCTTTAAGTAATTGTATCTGATAATGACACATTTCATATGTACAATATACATATTGTTGGATTTACTTATATCTTTGGACTGAATTTTTAATTTTTCCAGGTAATTGTTGCCTTAGGGTTTAGGAGGAATATTAGTCTTATTTACTTTTGACTTGCCTTATTTTTAATCAAAATTTTTGTGGTTGAAAAATGCTGAACTCATAAAATAAGGTGAGATTTATTTTGTTCCTATCTTCTGTCATGTCAGTTATGTAAATCAACATTATTTCTTCCTTACTATTTGGTAAAATTCACCAGCAGACATTTGAGTCACACATCTAGGAATATTTTAATTAAATTGTATGTTCCTTTCATTCAGTTCAGTGTTCTTAAAACAGACTCTTCTTTGGTCTAGTGATTATACAGATGTATTTTTATTATCTAAAATTTAAGAGATTTTTCATGCACCTTTTTGATGTCTAATTTAATTCCATCGGAACATATTTTGTACAACTGAAAATCTTTAAAGACACGGACTTGTTTTATGATCCAGAACACAGGTCAAAGATGCGCTTGCAAAGAATGGATTCAACTGTTCTTAAAATGGACCTACAACTGTCGCTTAAGTTGTTTGATGCTCATTCAATATTTTATCTTCATTCATGACTTTTTCACACATGTTTGCTAAGTCTTAAAAGTTGAGCTCGGCAACTCTCTTATGATATTCAACATTTTTCATCTCCTTTCCCATTGTTTTTCTCTCTGATTGGCTTCCTTCAACATTTCCTAACATGCTTGTCTGTTACTGAGAAATGCTTTATATTTATACCTTTTTTATCAGAAGGTGTATGTTGTCTTCACTTTTGAAAAACACGTTAGTAAAGTATAGAATTTTGACATAACCTTTTACTGTTTTGTTTTCCCTCAAGGTATTGATGATATCACTGCACTGTCTTCTGGCTTGGTTTTGTTTCTGATTAAAAAAAAACTGATTGTCATTCTTAATATTTGAGTCTCAGCACAGCTATACATTCAGCCCGCATATTTTTAAGGATTTCTCTTTATCAATATAAGCATTGTAATCAGAATTTATTATGAGATGATTTGATGTGACTTTCTGTTTTCCTTGGAATTAACTGTGAATTTCTGGGGTTAGTGGGTATCTTAGCTCATTAGGGCTGCTCTATCAGAATATCATAGACCAAGATGTTTATAAACAATAGAAAGTTATTTCACCCAGTCTGGAGGCCAAAAGTCCAACCCGTGTGTGTGTTGGTCATTCATTGTCTTCTAAGACCTGACTTCCTGGTTCATGGATAAAGGTCTCTTCCTTTGTCCTCACATGGCAGAATGGGTAAGGGAGATTTCTAGAATTTCTTTGGTAAAGGTGTCAATCCTGTTCATAAAGTGCCTGATGCCATGACCTAGTCACCTCCTAAAGGCCCCATCTCCAATATGGTCACATTGGGCATTAAGGTTTCAGAGAGAAGGGGGAGGGGAGGAGATTAGTTCATGGCACTGAAGCAAAGTTAAGTTGGAGTTTTAGAGAGCCCTCACAATGAGTTTCAGTACATGGGGAAAGATGTCAGCTGTCTCTTATTCAGGTTCCTGTCCTTTCCCATCCACCCTGTCTCCTTGTATGATTCTATGTTATATATTGGGCTTCTTGAAACTATCTACCAGCTCACTGAGCCTCTGATTATTCCCCACCCCGTCTCTTTATGGGGAGTTTATATCACTGCCCCTTGAAGTTCTCTAATGTTTTCTTGTACCCTGTCCGCTTTGATACTAATCCCTCTCAGGATATTTTCCATCTCTAGAAGTTCAATTTATAGTTGTTAATGTGTAGCATGCTGCTTTGCATACTCCTGAATATTCAGAGTCTTTCTATAAAAGATGGTTTGATAACTAACTTCATAATGTGTCACCTTTTTCATTTGAGACAAGGTCTCGGCTATAGAGCCTAGGCTGGCCTCGAATCCATGATTCTCCTACCTCAGCCTCTGTCATACTGGGATTATAGGAGTGTGCCACCATGCCCTGGTCTTGTAATACATTACTGATGGTTCTTTTTTTCTCATCACTGGTGAAACCTATTTTCCTGTTTTTTTTTTTTTTTTTTGCCTTCATGGTCAATTTTGAACTTGATTATCACATATTACAAAATGTTACATTATTGGCATGAGTCTGTGGAGCTGTTATTATTAATCATTCCTTGAATTATTTTTTTGGCTTTCATATAAAATGAAATAAGGTTAATTTGAAATAATTTGATATTTTTGAGACTTACTATTAAAACCCACCAGTTGAGATCAGAGGAGCCTTTCATCAGAGATAATTAGAGTCCACTCCTCAAGTGGTATTCTTTTCAAAACTGATTCTGAAGACAGAGATCATTTCTCACACCTGCTGACATTATGCTTGATCTAGAAAGCTGGAGACCTGTCACACCTACTTCTTTCCCACTGCGTGTTAGTTTGTTCACATGTAAACTCATCTGTGATCAGGACACTAGAGAAGAGACGCAGGCAGGCCTTGGCCTTCCTGTGTGCAGCCCTCTCCTCTTCACAAAGCTCACTTCTCTCTCACACACTTGCTCTGTGGAGGTGAGCTTCCTTGGATCCTTCTTTATCTCAAACTCTCTGCTCAGGTAGATTCTCTCTCTCTGCAAGTTGGATTTTACATTCAGAAAGTCAGCTGTTTAACTTTCATGCTTGTCTTAAATGTTGTCCTCAAGGGACTACTATGTTATGTGTTTTCCAATATCTCTAAATTATTATGCCTGGTTTCATTTGTTTCTTAGTTGTTTAGATTGAATGTTGGGACTAGGGTGGGGGGCAGCCAAGAATAACAGATAGCTTAATGATGTGGGACTTCACTTAGCTTGGGAGGTGCCTACACCCCTCTCCTAATAACGGACCTAGCCTCTCTGAATCCTCATCTGTACCACTTCAAACAATGGGATCCATTACACACCCTTTCCATCCCCTTGACGATGCTCTGTTTCTATCCAGACATGTTCTGGGATATTACTGGGATCTGGAGATAAAGTGCTGATCCAGCCTAAACTGGTTTTGATTATAGGTGGAATAAGACACACTCTGCCCTCTGAGTGAACTTGTAAGAAGAATCTTCTATTCATCAGTTTATGCCTATGAATAATTAGAGGTACATATGACTAAAATAAAATGAATCCCGAGAAGAGACAAGAGGAGTTGAACAAAGCTTACATAACCCATGCTGCTCAATCAAAACCGAGAGCCACACTCCCTAGGAACAGCTCCTCCTCCTAGACCAGGCAGGAATCAGCTCAAACAGAAGCCCATGCTCCCCTGTGCTACACACTAACCTTCCTCCTCCCTGGCACTGTGCTGTGCTCACTCATGCACTCTGCTGCTTGCCATCTGTGTGCCTCTTCAGATTTTTTGATCAAGACATCAAGAACCTGGAAACATCCAGACAGACCATAAGCAGCAGGGTGTGGCTCAGTGGTAGAGCACTTGCCTAGCATGCAGGAACCCGTTCCAAAGGCATTTAAAGACCATTTTTCAAAGTAGAGTGTTATCACTTTGGTGTTGAATATCCCCTGAAGGTCATGCATTAAAGGTTTGGTCTCCAGCCTGTGGCACTATGAGGATGCGGTGGTACATTTGAGAGGAAGGCCCTGAGGAGAGATCCTTAGGGTGTCACCTCGCATTCGATTTTTCTTTTTCTTTTGCTCCCTGTCCACGTAGGAGTTAAGGTATACTCTCTGTTCCTACCATGGACACACAATCAGAGACCAAAAGTCATGGGTTCACATGATCTTGGATTAGACTTTCCAAAATGTGACTCAAAATAAACCTTTTATCTTTATGAGTTATTCATCTCAGGTATTCCATTACAGTCATAGAATGCTAATACATGGAGTGATCATATTCAACTTCTTTCATATATATATATATA
>PVHP010046451.1:0-12927 GCA_004024765.1 Zapus hudsonius | reverse complement strand
TATGTAGTCTCAAGGTGGCCTCGAACTCATGGCAATCCTTGTACCTCTGTCTCCCCAGTGCTGTGATTAAAGATGTGCACCACCACACCCAGCTATATTCTACTAGTTAATAGGAAGAGTCTGGCATCACAAATGAGCCAGAGGGAAGAAGCGGTGTGCTTAAGAGGACAATGGATCTCTGTGGAATCAGTGGCTTTCTCAGACTTTTTTAAAATTAAAAAATATAAAACTTTATTTTATTATTTTTGTATTTTCATTAAATTACTTTTTATATTTGTGTGTGTGTGTGAGAGAGAGAGAGAGAGAGAGAGAGAGAGAGAGAGAGAGAGAGAGAGAGGAGAGAGACAAGCCAGCGCCTCCTGCCACTGCAAATGAGCTCCAGATAAATGTGCCTCTTTGTGTATCTGACATACGCTGCCTCTCAGCCTAGAGGTGCCCAGCGCCTCTCCAGACTCCCCAAATGTGGCCCACCCACCACGCTGGCTACAGGTGAGAAGGGGCAGAAACTGTCCTCTTTTCTCAGAGGCCTAGAGTGCTGAGGAGTCAGAGGCCTAACTTAGAGCACCTGTGGATGGGCGGGGCAGGCACAGGTGTCCTGCGTTAAGGCGGCCAATTGACACCCGCCTTTTTCAACATAGGCTGTGTTTGCGCGCCCACACCGAGGAATGCTGACACGCTGGGGGGACTGGTTCCAGATGCACGCGCGACCGGGACCGGGCTGAGGCGAGCGGCTCCTGATGCACGCGAGACCGGAACCGGGCTGAGGCGCGCGGCTCCAGACGCATGCGCCACCCGGACCCGGCTGAGGCGAGGGGCTCGAGGCGCACGCGCAACCAGGACCGGGCTGAGGAGAGCGTTTCCTGATGCACTCGAGACCGGGTCAAGGCGAGCGGCTCCAGACGCACACGCGAGTGGGACCTGGCCGAGGTGAGCGGCTCCTGACGCACGCGAGACCGGGACCGGGCTGAGGTGAGCAGCACCCGGCACGCGCGACCGGGACTGGGCTGAGGCGAGCGTCTCCAGACGCACGCGCCACCGGGACCGGGCCGAGGCGAGCGGCTCCTGGCGCACACGGGGCTGGGACCAGGCTGAGGGGAACCGGCCCCAGAGCACGCACGACCGGGACCGGGTTCAGGCGAGCGGAAGAGGGGGCAGAAAGATTGTGAGAGCCGTGGTGGGGGAGACTGTCCGGAGGCATGGCACCCATCAGTAACAACACACTTGGGCCAGGAAGACCGGGATGAGGACTAGGCTATCCAGGATCCCTTGCCACAAGGACTAATCCAGACAGCCCACGGAGGAGGATATCCAACTGATCAGGGATGGGGAGGGGGGGAATTGGGGAAGTCGGGATAACAACGCATGGTTTGCCCACTAAATAATGTAACTCATTATGGACAATAAATATATATTAAAAAAAAACTTAAGTTATTAAAAAAAAAAAAAAGAAATGCGGGTCATGGCCAATTCTGAGCGGAGCTCTCCTCGCTTCAAGAAAACACATAGAACGCCCTATGTGTCTTCTTAGATTTGGGACTAACTAATTTGGAATCCAGGCTACAGGGGACAGCCCAAGCCTTTAGTCCCAAATCTGGTTATAAAGAGGTGCCTCTCTTTATTGCAGAGATGCGAATAATAACCAGGCACATTCTGATTCAAGAACTCTCTGCTTCTTTTCTTTTTCTTCTCCATGGTCATTTCAGATGGGACATTAGGCTTCCAAGGAAAATCCTAAATCTCCTCTGGCCACCATTCTTGAAAATTGGGCCAATTTAGACCTATTGAGCTTTATGAAAGAAGCTTTAATTTTCTATTGTAGGAAGGCTTGGCCACGACCATCCTGAGTGGGTTACTAACTAGCAGTTGAGCCTGATCACCCCAACTGCGGTGGGTACCCCAACCGCTTCTAATCCCCCAACTCCTCTCGAAGCTGACCCTAAGCCTCCTGCAGAGACTCCAGAGTTCTCTAAGGAGACACCCAGACATCTAAGGGTGACCTCTAAGCCTTCTAAGGTAACGTCAGAACTTACTAAGGAACCTAGCCTAGAGCTTCCCCCCCACCAGCTGACTTTGCTAGGGGTACTTTGTAGAGCTAAGATAAAGCCTTTAAATTATAGTGTGTTATGCGCCATACTGCAAGAGGAGAAGGAACTACCAATTGCTTTTCTCCAGAGACTTAGGGAGGCAATTAGAAAGCATACTAACATAGCTCCAGATACTCTGGAGGAAGAAATCCTTCTTAAAGATAAATTCCTAACCCAGTCCGCGCCTGATATTCGTAAGAAGTTACAAAAGCTAATGACTGAACCAAACAAAAACTTAGATCAGTTGCTTCAAGCTACAGCTTCTGTCTATTATAATTGGGAAGCAGAGAAGGAAAGAAGGGAGGAAGAAAAATGAAAAAAGAGAGATAGAAAAGGAAAAGAAAAAGGATAAGCACCATTGGGAACTCATAACAGTAATAAAGAGTGCTCAGGGAAATACCCACCCAAAAGGCCTTAACAGAACTTGTTTCCTTTGTAACTCAAAGGGACATCTTTCTAACAACTGTTGCAAGAGGACCACTGCCAGGTATCCTCCAGGGCCTTGCCCTCAATGCCAAGGGAATCACTGGATGATTCAATGCCCCTTAAATAAAAAGGCCCAGAGGTCATCACCCTCATCAGATTGTTGACAGGCCCTGGGGCTTTATACACAGGCTCCTGTAGTTTCAGTCCACCTGGAGGAGCCCCAGGTATCATTACAGGTGGGAATCTATACCAGAGATTTCCTCATTGACTCAGGCATTCGATTTTCAGTCCTTGACTTCTGTCCCGGACTTAGATCCAACCGCACAGCCTCTTTTAAAGGCATCTCAGGTCAGATTCAGGAAAAGTTCCTCACAGAGCCTTTGGCTTGCTCACAGGGAGATTATCTCTTTAAGCACTCTTTCCTCATTGTTTCAGAGACGCATAACCCTTAGCAAGGAAAAAGTGTCAATATATTTACTGATTCTAAGTATGCTTATTTGGTGTTACACACTCATGCAGCCATTTGGATGGAAAGGGGTTTATTAACCACTTCAGGAACTCCAATTAAACACTCTAAGGAGATCTTAAACTTCTTAGAGGCAATCTTACTTCCGCGTGAGGTGGCAGTCCTGCATTGCCGGGGGCATCAAAAGGGTTATGACCCAGTAATTCTAGGAAGCTATCTAGCAGACTCTGCAGCCAAAGCTGCAGCCCTAAAAACAGAAAGGATGTTTCTCCTTCTATGGGAAGATGCTCTCCTCCCTCCTGAAAGGCCACAGTATACTTCACAGGAGGCCACGGAGGCACAGGAGGATGTATGCATTTTAGATCATCATGGATGGTGAGTTGCCGCTAATAAGCGTTTATGGCTGCCCAAATCCTTACAATGGAAAGTTTTAAAATCTCTCCATCACATGTATCATCTGGGGAGAGAAAACTCAATTCAGCTGACAAAGAGAATGTTTGTAGGCAGAGGAATAACTAACACTATGGCTCAAATAGTTCAAAGGTGTGAGATCTGTCAAAAGACTAACCCTAGCAATAACCACCTGCATCCTCCTGGAAATCAAAGACAAGTGAGATATCCAAGAGAAGACTGGAAAATAGACTTTACTCATTTGCCAGGTGGTCCCAAGACCCACTTGTTACTAGTATGGGTAGACACCTTTACTGGATGGGTTGAAGCCTTCCCCTGCCGGACAGAAAGGGCACAAGAGGTAATAAAAGCCCTTTTAGATGAAATCATTCCAAGATTTAGAATCCCTAAGAGTATAGAAAGTGACAATGGGCCAGCCTTTAAGGCATAAGTTACTCAAAAGGTCTCCAAAGCCTTGGGGACACAATTCAATCTATTCTGTGCTTGGCACCCCCAATCCTCTGGAAAGGTAGAAAAGATAAATGGCCTTTTAAAAAGACATCTAAGCAAGCTAAAGCAGGAGGCAAAGGCCTCCTGGACAAAACTGTTACCACTAGCCTTAATTCGATTAAGGAACACACCCAGATACCTGGGATTGACTCCTTTTGAAGCCTTATATGGTAGGCCTTTTCTTTCCAGAGATCTGTTACATGATCCAGAGACCACCCAACTGATATCTCAGGTTACTAATTTAGCTAAGTTTCAACAGGTTCTTTCAGAATTAAAAAGGACAAGTCCTGAGCAGGATAGCACCAGGGCACCTTCTTTTTGCCCAGGAGACTTAGTTTTAATAAGGACATTCAGGGAAAGCCACTCCCTAGAGCCTACCTGGGAGGGTCCTTATCCTGTCATTCTGTCCACTCCCATGGTTGTCAAGGTTAAAGGCATAGACTCTTGGATTCATCACACCAGGGTCAAAAAGTGGCATGCTTCCCATGGGACTCCACAGGAGTCAGATCCAGAGACCAATTGCTATACCTGTGAACCAGTGGAGGACCTCAAGCTGCTTTTCAGACAACAGCCAACTCCAGAATGAGATAAGTCTATCCCTGTCACTGACGTAACTTGCTTCCTAAGTGTCTAACTCTCAATGTGGCAGTCAAAGTCAATTGGCATCGTGGAGCAACTAGGGTAATATTTTGGCCTCAGCTCCCAGGTCTCAAAGGCCACAGGAGGTGAAAGGGCCATACTTAGGTGTTTACACTGCCTTTCTGAGCTTCACCACTCTTTCTGAACAAGAAGGGCTACCAGAAACAAACCAGTGTACAGCAAATATAGAAGTCCATTAAGGACAAATCATCCCCCCAAGCCTCCCAGCAAGGGAGAAAACCAAGGTCAGTGTATGACCAGGACTCATTCCAACTAGACACCACCAGTGCCAGAGAAACAACTGTGTTCTTGAGCCCCAGGAATCCTCCTTGGAGAGCCATCAGTGACTTTCCAAATTACATCTTTTGACATATTTGGCTGCCTGCTTGATCTTAAACACTTAGGAAAACAAGTAGAGTCAGGGACAGAGAATGCTTCCCAAGAGGACTCAACAACTTGTTCTTCTCTTGTCACAAAGCATGGCTCACTTTCTATCATTATTCACCGTTGTTGGTTTCATTCTGCCAGTCTATACCCAGGATGGTAATTCATTTCTTGCCTGGGCCCAGTAATATGCTCAAGATAGTAATCAGACCAACTGCTGGGTCTGCGGGCTCTTGACCACCTCTAGCACATCTGGATTGACATGTTGGGTATCTCCTTTCCAAGGAGATGATTGGAACCAATTACAAGTATAAATTAACCAGGAAAGGGCAAGTTTTCCTACCCTAACTCAGGTGACAAATTGGAATGTCTCCTATTGGCCTATCAACTCCACCAGAAATGATCCAGGACACAGAAAAACTTCTCCAAAGAGGAGACTGACAAAGCTATAAGGAGACTTACATAAACAGATTCAGACCATGTCGGATGCTATGGTGCCATTCGGAGAACAGTTCTGGGAATGGATCTCAAGTTTCTCATGGTGGAAGAAGATTATACCCATCATAATCTTTGTAATTATCCTATTAGTCTTTGGACCATGTTTACTAAACTGCTGCTTTAACTTTATCTCTGCTCGTTTACAGGCTGTCCCCAGCCAAATGATTGGGCAACAATCCAACTCCATCTACACTGGACCGTTGGAGCACCTTGTCAGAATGGAACACTCTCCGCTTCTGGAGGGAATCGGTCCCACTTCCTACCTCACAAAGCTAAATACCTTAATTTTTGGATGTGACTGACAGGTTCCTGTCTTCTAGGCCAAGAGAATAGGGAACCCCCTCTCTGGGGGATACCTCGACTGCCTTGACTTCATGCCCATCTTCAGCAGGAAAAAGCAATGACAGATTTCTAGCACCCCAATTCCCCAACAGCAGTTGGGATGTCCTCATGAGAGGGGAGAAATGAGAAGGATTAGGAGAAAAGACCCTCCCACAGGTAGATAGGAATGTGGCCTCAGACAGATGACCTCATTGTCATGTGACATTCCCAGGCCAAGGTTCACTACTCCCCCTGCAAGGAAATCCTTAAAAATCCGTGCTCCTGGGGCTTCAGCCATTCTGTCTGGACTGCGGGCTGGGAAGTGCTCGAAACCGGGCTGGTGAGTGTACCTCTCCCCCCCTCCCTGATCTTGGTACCAAGGTCAGAGAGAGGGGGAGGGGGAAGGGAAAATTTCTTCAACATGTATATTTCTTTATTCACTTTTTGGTGAATTTATGTGCCTTTCTGTATGTTTTATGATTTGTTGGGTGATTTTATGCACTTTTCTGTATGTTTATGAACCTCACAGACCACGTGGTGGCTGGTCGACCTTTCCATTCCATTCTCCCTTTCCCAATCAATTAAGTTTCAGAATAAATGTGTAATTAAGAATTATTCTTGTCCCTGTGTATAATTCTTTGTACATCGGAGGACATGAACTTGGATTAAGGGGAGAGGGAATTCAAAAGCTGTCTCTCCGTGCTGCATATGAATATTAATTATCAGTAACTGTATCAGCCTGAGGGGGCAAAACCTTGAGAATGATATGAATAATTTCCTTTGGGCGTGTTACCCAATATAGCCATTACACTTGATATGTTTAGCAGGTGGTCTGTACATGTAATTGTGCTACGGATACAAAAGGACTTGACCATAGTCAGGATTAATTGAAATTAAGGTATGTCCTTATACATTACACTAAGATTTAAATACAGTCTTACCATTCTGTAACCATACTGAAGTTAGGAATAAGAGGAACTAGGAAGGAAGAGGAGGAAGGCATCTCATCAACCATCCATGGAGGGAAAAGAAAGAAAAAAAACAGAAGAAAAAAGAAGTGAAGAAATAGGAAAAAGAATAAGAGAGGCAGAAAGAGAGAGTGCAATGTAGGGAAAGAGGGAAGAAGGAAGCAAGGAAGAAAAAATGCAGGAGGTAGAATGGTCTTTTGGGCAATGTAGTAAAGAAGGGCAGATAATTACAAAAAAAAAAAACAATAAGAACATGAATCAGTAACAAAAATCTTCCTCTTAGAGAACAAACTTCAAGATATAATCCTCAATAAGGGTGATGGGAACCTGGACACAAATTTACAATGGAAGGTGAAGAAAGTTAAACTATAAAACAGGGCTTCTGTAGTTAATCCAGGTATCTGGCCTGGGTCTGTCACTACCTTGAGCTCCTAGGAAGGACCACGGGGCCCCAAAATATAGCAGGGCAGTGCCCAAGATTCTGGTCCCTGTGAGAGCACCAAGGTAAAATATACCTGTTGCTGAAGATACCCAGCATGCAGTCATGGGACTACAAGACCTGATTGGAATATGTAGGGAAACAGTTCCCTGCTGGCTAGCCCTCATGGTGCTGCAAATTCCATGGGATCTGCGGACAATGGATACCAGCAGTGTGAATAAGAACATGCTGCATTTAATGAAAACAACTAGCATGGCACAAGGTACCCACATGCTCTGTTGAACCCATGAACACAAAGAAAAGACCACAGACTCAAATTTAGGCCAAGTTGAAGCAAGCTGTATTTGTGCACACAGAAGCTGGCCAGTGGCTATCTCGCCCAAATGCAGGGCTCAGGAGAATAGCAGTAAACAAAGCAAAAAGAGCGTTTTTATCTCTAAAACTTGGAGCACTTCCAATAAGGAATGTATGAAACAGGAGTGCAATTAAGCAGGACTTACAGAGGTGAAATAGTGCATTTGGCTGTAAATTTTATGAGTCAAAATGACTTGATAACTTCTTCGAAGCACAAGCAACTTCTAAGACATGCTTAACCCTTATCTGTGCAGCTGTGTCTGTCCTGTCTGTTTCTCAGGAAGACACTCTCCCCTAGTATAAATTATTTTCTCTGTCTTATCTTCAAGGATGTTTTCTGTTGGGCTTTCTGACATTCTTCGGTTGTTAAGTGGGGAGATTTGATTCTTGGGAGGGGTAGAGCACATTCAGAGAAATTCCAGGCCAGTTTAAGGTATGGTCAAATCAAGCAGAACTTTGTTGCAAAATAATTTCTAATTCCAGGATGGCATTTCTATGGTTCTTTAGCTCCACCATGACAGGTCATCTATAGAGTAAATAGCTGTCCTTGGATTGGACAAGAGAGCCCTGAGTGTGGCGAGAACAATTACCTGGAAACAGGTTAGAATCCCATGGATAGAAACTCCTACACTCCAGAGAGCACCTGCACTGTGCAGCCACATCTAAAAGCTCTCACATCACTATGGTGATTCCCTTAATTCAACCTTCTCTGAAATTTGTTTGGAGAATCACTTTTATGTTCCAGATAACAGAAGCTAATTGGGAGTTGCACTGTACAATAAAAACATAGGTGACCTCCTAAGACTAGAAGGCCACCTCCACCACATCTGCCCAGTTGTGTGAGTCATTGCAGGGAAGCAGTGACAGGAGCTTGCATGGAACTCCAGTTCCTTTGCTATAGCTAGAGGCCCTGCAACAAACATTCTCCTCTCTGCTGACAAATAAATAAATGAATAAATAATCATAATTTTAAAAATAGGTTGAATGATGGAAGACCATGTGCCCTGGGAAGTTTCATTTTGGTTTCAGAACAGACCTGCCCCTACAGTGACCAGCACTTTGCATGCAGCAAACAATGCTGGAGGAACTGACCACTGTGCATGTCAAGGAAGAAAATTTGTCTAGAATCTAAAAGGATAAAGTCAATGTTTTCTGAATATGGCTCATCTCATTGTTGAACTCATGGAATCATATTCCTTTCTGTCATTTGCATACTGGCCTCAGCAAGAAAACCTGAAATGTTTCTTAGAGGAACTCATCAAGGAAGGTCTGCTTAAATCATTTTATTTTCATCAGACACAGTTTAAAATTTTTCAAAAATATTTTATTGGCACATAGTGGAGGGATGACATCCAGACAAGAGACAACCACCCCAGGTTTATTGTGTAGGCCCCAAATGAAACCCTTGAAAGTACCACAGGATAGCAAGAGATCTATGAGCACAGCTAATCAGTCAACCCAGGATTAGCCAGTGTGACAGACACCAGTGATTTACAACATGACTTAAAGCAGCAGTACAGAGGCCCTTAAAAATCTCAACAATAAAGCAGTCTTAAATCTCACCCACAATGACTCAGGGAACAAAGCGGAAGAGGGTATGGGGAAAGTGTAACAGTCATGGTGGGGGAGAATATACAGAGACATTGCCCCCCCTCAGCAACAACACACAAGGGGGTGGGGAACCTGGCTGCCCGTGGTGCTAACCATAACTTTCTACCCCATGGAACAAACCAGTATGCACACCAAGGAGTACCCTGTGGATGGGGGACAGAGAGGAGGGCATCAGGGATACTAATGTAATATTTACTAATACAGTGTATCTAATTTTGGACAATGAAATATCAATTTAGAAAAAAATACAGACTGGAGTGACATAGATGAGCACTATCCCCTTGTCATGGTTTGATCCAGGTGTCCCCCACAAAAAACTGAATGTGTTCTGATAGATAGATCCTCAGCTGATGGCAGTTTGGCTTTTACAACCTTGATGAAGCTGTGTTGTTGGGGGTGGGCTTATGGGGGTTATAAGCCAGCTCCCCCTTGCCAGTGTTTGGCACACCTTCCTGCCGCTGATTGCAGTGCTGTGGGAGAGGTGATGTCCAGCCCTCTGCTCATGCCATCGTTTCCCCTGCCAGAATGGAGTCTCCCCTCGAGTCTGTAAGCCAAATAAACCCGTTCCTCTACAAGCCGCTTTTGTTTGGGTTCTTTCTGCGCAGCAACTAGAATGATGACTGCAACACCCCTAGTGGTGCATGTTAAGTCATATGTTCTCATAGTTCTTTCTGTTTTTATTTATTTGTTTTTGTTTTGTTATTTGTATTTTGAATAAAAGAAACTCAGTAACATTGAGTTCATATATCCCAACAAAATCTTCCTAGAAAAGAAATCAACATATCCTCTCCACAATAGCAAACAAAAACATAATTATGTGCTCCAGGTCTACATTTTAATAATTTCACATGTATATTTAACACAACACTGAGAGTAATTGAACACTTTCAAAACCCATCGTTCAGTTGGTAACTTTTAATCCCAAGACTCGAGACCGAGGCAGGAGGGTCTCTGTGAGTGTGAGGCCAGGTTGAGATTATCCAAACCATAACCCTAATCATAGGCCTCATTCTTAATCTTACCCTAACCCTCACTGTAATCCTAACCTTTACCCTAGGACTAATCCTAAGAAACACCCTAACACTAACCATATGCCTAATGGAAACCATAACTGTAGCCCTAACTATAACCCTAAGCCTAGGCCTAACAGAAGCTCTAAACCTAATCCTAACTGTAGGCCTAATTTAAACCATAACACTCATTCTAGGACAAACACCAACAATCACATTCTTAAATCTAGCTCCCTGGGAAGTTGCTGGTCAATAATGTAAGACCCAGGAAACTGGTTTCCAATATGGAGGAGGGTAAGAGAGCAGGATGTGCTTGCAAGTCTCAACAAGCACCAGCAGTCAGTAACAGGAAAGAAGAGGGTTTCCCTTCCCTGGATCACACACCACATACAATTGTCTCTGCAAACAGACTCCTGAAGCATGGGTCACTTTGTGCATGTGGCTTCACATGTGATAGATTGAGGATGATTTAGAGATGTAGAGAATACAAAAGATACAGGACACCATGAGCCAGACTTGAACTTCCCACTGAAGTTCCAGATGCTTCCCACTGCTCTCTATTACAGTGCAGTGTTGATGGTATCTGGAGTATAAGGATTTCTCTCATGGACATGGGATTTCGGGGGGGGGGGTCTTTGCTCTGGGACAACTTAAGTGGGGAGACAATACAGGATTTGTGCCATTCCTTGGGCTCTTCTCCCATTCCACTTCTAGGGCCCTGGATGATCAGGTTCATATGTATGTGTGATTAGTTTTTATGACTTACTGTTCTTGTCTTTTCCTCAGCAGTACCGCACTCTCACGCTGACTGTGCTGGACCTCACACTGTAGCAAAAAAAGCCTCAAACTAATAAGAATCAACCTCCTTCTGTTTTGATGGTGGTTTCCCCTAAGGATTCTTAGTAGGAAAAAAGGTGCAGGAGTGTTGTAGGACCAGACAGGACATTGATATCCAGTGGCCCCACCCTACACAGGAGTTGATGGTCATGACAGGTGCCCCTCACAAGGGATAAATGACAAGGACCCACCATACAAGGTCTCTTGGAGCAGCTGACAAGGTGGTGAACCCTCTCCAAAGAGGAGATGACTGATAGGGTTCAGGGTCCAATCAAAGGGTCAGAGAGGATGATTGACAGGAGGCGGGCTCTGCCTCCCTGACCTGCAGACACTAGGCTGGCATAACAGCTAAATGAGGGGACCTAGGTACCCAAGAATCCTGGCATCTCAGCCTGTGAATCCATCAGCATATCAACTCTGCCCCTGGCACCTGGCTTCATCTGCATCCTTTTGCCTGACACCTGAATCTTCCCTCCATGCTTAGTGAATTCATTCTTGTCCAGACAACATCCTGCCTGGTTTGGTGTCATGTCTTAAGTGTGTGTTTGCGTGTGAATTTGTGCATGTGTATTTCTTATGCTTTGTATTTCAGGTGCCTTCCAAAGGGAACATAATTTTCTCAAACACATACTTCATAATTCACAATTAACTCTCATCAAAGTTTGTTTTTTTTTTTCACTGCTTTAGTAAATCAAAGAAGCATGGGCTACAGAGATCTGGGATCCCCTGTCACGCCAACTCTGACAGAGTCTGTGTGAGAAATTGCAAAGACTGAGGCAGTTGCTTCAAGGAAGTCTGCCTGTAAGGAAGTCTGCCCGTGGGAACAGGCTGTGCACTCCAAGTCTTTGTGTTCTTGGCTGCTCCCTTATCACTCTGATTTTCATAATACCTGCTCATGGCTCTAACTCATTGTTTCTTTCTGGTTCATTGAGTCCACTTCACGAAAACAGGGAATAAACTATAATGATTTGTTTCCCAGGAGAAAATGAAAAATAAAGTTTTTCCTTCAGTCACTCCCCCATTATTACGAGCAATTGAGAGATTGAAAACAGTCAAAGGACTTTTGTGAAGAGTCCTAGATGACTTACAATAGAAGAATTACTTATTAAGGGAAAGTATTGAGAAAGAGATTCCTAGAACTGAGAGAGTTATAGGAAAAGACCAAGAAGAAATTAGTAGTATAAGGAAACTCCCTGAGCCCACTGATGCTCCATTGCCTTATACAGTATCTGTGAAAAAAGGTGACAGGTGGGTTAACATTAAGGAAAAGAGAATATCATGGTAAACCTTAAAAACAAATTCTTAATGGCTGAAGACTACATAATGTTTAAATTGAAAAACAAGAGCTGGGTGTGGTGGTGCACGCCTTTAATCCCAGCACTCAGGAGGCAGAGGTAGGAGGATCACCATGAGTTCAAGGCCACCCTGAGACTACATAGTCTACATAGCCCAGGTCAACCTGGGCTAGAGTGAGACCCTACCTCGAAAACCAAAAGAAAAAAAAAAAATCTGTAAATTGAAAAAACAAGCGCCAAGTCAGGCCTGGCCTAACTAACCACAGTTTTGTGTCAAAACCATTTACGTGATAATCATCTGTGCTATTCTATTCTCATGTACCTTGCTGAAATTCTTGGTTTAATCATTCAAAGAAACTGTAACTGCCTGTATAATCAAAGAATACTGTTACAGTAATCAACTGTATATAACTCTGACAAATGCTCAGTAAAATCGCACTCAGATACACTCTCCTTGAGTCTGTGTCTGTTTGTCACTCAGCTGAATCCCTGCCCACTTCTCCAAGGCCCTGATCCTGCGGGTCCATGGCAATCCCCTGGAACTCTAGCAAATCTCATCCTGGATGCAAACATCCTGCATGAATGTGAGAAGCAGTCAGTCACAGAATCTCAGAATACATCATGCAGACATTCATTCAGGGAACACACATATCTGGAGCTGAGAGCCACACTGGGAGGAAGCTCAGCTTTTTGGA
>PVHP010046450.1:0-13279 GCA_004024765.1 Zapus hudsonius | reverse complement strand
TCTCTCTCACACACACACACACACACACACACACACACACACACACATTTAAAAAGTAGAATAAACCAGGCATGGTGTTACATGCCTTTAACCCCAGCACTCAGGAGGCAGAGATAGGAGGATCGCAATGGGTTCGAGGCCACCCTGAGACTACATAGTGAATTCCAGGTCAGCCTGGACTAGAGCGAGACCCTACCTTGAAAAAAACAAAACAAAACAAAAAGTAGAATAAAGGGCGAACCTCCCTTCTTCAGTTTATCCCAATAGAAACACCAGCATTCCCAATTTAATGAACATCATTCTATATATTTATTTGTTTGCAAGGAGAGAGAGAATGAATGAGTGGGCAGGTGAGTGAGTGAGCACACCAAGGCCTCTTGTCGCTGCAAAGGAACTCCAGATACATGCACCACTTTGTGCAACTGGCTTTACATGGGTCCTGGGGAATAGAACTCAGGTCGTCAGGCTTTGCAAGCAAGCGTCTTAATGACATAAAAATGCATCTTGTTCGGGGTGGGGGGAGGCATGGAGGGAAAGGGAGGTGACCTACACCATTAATCCCAGCACTTAGGAGGCTGAGGTAGAAGGGTGGTTGTGAATTCTAGGCCAGCCTGGGCTATAGCATGAGTTCCAGGTCAGCCTGAGCTACAGTGAGACCCGGTCTTTAAAAAAAAATGTGTATATGAGCCCCACGGGGGAGACCAGAGAGTCGTTTGCCTGACACTTGGAGACAGGTCTCACGATGTGGCTCCTGGAGCTAATCAGCCAGGCCTAGGGATTCCCTGTCTCCACCTCCCCAGCCCTGGGATGTGGGCACAGGGATCCGAACTTAGCTCTTCATGCTTGTTCAGCAAGCGCTTTACCTGTGAGCCATCCTCCCAGCCCTGCAACTTGCTTTTCTGTGCCCAAAACAGCCAGACAGGGCTGGAGAGATGGCTCAGTGGTTAAGGCGTTTGCCTACAAAACTTAACGATCTGAGTTCGACTCCCCGGTACCCATGTAAAGTCAGATGCACAAAGTGGCACATGCATCTGGAGTTCATTTGCAGCGGCTGGATGCCCTGGCAGCCCATTCTCTGTGTCTCTCTGCTTGCAAATAAATAAATAAATAAATAATTTTTTTTAAAAAAACCAGCCAGATAATGTGGGTAGTGATTTCTAGTGCCTCTATTTCCTTTGAGAGGCACGACTTTGTGGATCTATTTATTTTATTTGTAAGCAGAGAGAAACAGAGAGAAGAGGGAGAGAGGGAGAGAGAGAATGGGCACACCAGGACCTCCAGCTGCTGCAAACACACTCCAGACTCTTGCACACTTTGTGCTTTATGTGGGTGCAGCTTTGCAGGCAAGTGCCTTAATAATGGTTGAGCCATCTCTTCAGCCCCAGCTTTATTTTTTAAAAATATTGTTATATATTTATTTGCAAAGAGAGAATGAGAATGGGCACTCAGGGCTTTCTACCACTGCAAATGAACCCCAGAGGCGTGTGCCACTTTGTGCATCTGGCTTTACATGGGTGCTGGGGAACTGAACCGGGGCCATCTCCCCAGCCCTGTTCTCTGGTTTATCATATTATCTGGTTTTATCATTTATCATGAGCCCTGGGTCCCAACACTTAACTCCAGCCTCTCTCTAAGGGACAGTGTTCCAGAAAACTGCTTGTGTGAATGTTGTTTGCACACTCAGGGTCCTTCCTTGAACTCCCAAACAGGTTGCTCAGGCTCATTAGGCAGAGATGTAATGAAGAACCCCAGCTGCCAGCAGTTCTGCCTGTGGAGACCAGAGAGCAGAGGTGCATGTGGGCTCCATCAGGCCAGAAGGATGTCTGTTGTGGGGTGGGGGAGTGCATGGCAGCCCCTTCCCCAAGTCGCCTTTGCCTGTCAGACAGGATCTTGCTATGTAGCCCAGGCTGGCCTCAAACTCATGACCCTCCCGCCTTTTCCTCCCGAGGACTGGGATTCCAAGTGGTTACCACTACACTCACCTATTTTGGCGTATTTTTGTGTCTTCTTGAGGGTCTCATGTAGCCCAGGCTGGCCTCAAACTTGAAATGTTTTTTTGTTTGTTTGTTTGTTTTTCGAGGTAGGGTCTCACTCTAGCCCAGGCTGACCTGGAATTCACTATGTAGTCTCAGGGTGGCCTTGAACTCGTAGCGATCCTCCTACCTCTGCCTCCCAAGTGCTGGGATTAAAGGCGTGCGCCACCACGCCCGGCCTCAAACTTGAAATGTAACTGAAGACAACCTTGAACTCCTGAGAGCTGCTTCCAGGTGTGTGCTAGCATCCTGGCTTTGAGCTGCTGGGGCAGGATGCGTGCACTCTGCCCACTGAGCTACACGCCCAGAGCCGTACTTGGGCTTTTGTTGTTGTTTTTTCAAGGTAGGGTCTCACTTCTAGCCCAGGCTGATCTGGAATTCACTCTGTTGTCCCAGGCTGGCCGTGAACTCTCCGTGGTCCTGCCTCTGCCTTCAGAGTGCTGGGATTAAAGGCGCGCACCACCACAGCAGGCCTTTTTAAAGCTTTTTAACAGGCAATAGGCCTTACATTCTGGCCCATCAATGTCCCAGACCTGGTGGGGACCTGGCCTGTTTCATTCATTGCCTGGAATTCTCACTGTTTGCCGGGACCTGCCACAGTAGTGAGACAGACTGGCACCATCTTGTTGGCACAGTTGGGTTGCCAGCAATAACAGATAAGGCCTCTAAGTTGTAATGCATGTCTTAGGTCTTAGGGACACCCCGAGGGAACAGGACACAGGGTAATCTGTATGCATCTGGGACCAAGGTCTCAAGAAAGCTGGAATGTGAGTGGGAACCACTGGGGGGTGGGCCCTGGTTATTGTCTGTGTGGTCTGTGAGGGCTTCACTGAGGGGGTACCATTGTAAGCATTGTAGGAGGATCCCTCAAACACGCAGAGGACTTGACCAGCCTAATCCCAGCACTCAGGAGGCTGAGATAGAAGAGCAGTTATTAAGGCTAGCCTTGGCTACAAGGGGAGTTCAGAACATCTCCACAGTGAGACTCATATCCAAAAATAAAGAGACTAGCCAGAGAATAGCCTGTTGGCTAAGGGGTGCAGGGGGCTGGCACTGTGTGGCACAGGGTGGGGCAGGGCTTGGTTGGCAGGCAGGTTACCATTCCAGCTTCTCTTCCTTCTTTGGGGGGCATGTCAGGGCTGTCTGGAAGCTTTTGTGCTGCCAGGGAGAGCTGATGCAGGAGGGAGGGGCTCCAGGCGCTGGCCTAGAGCAGGTGCCAGCTGGGCCAGGTGTGGGCAGACCTCTGGGTGGCTCTGGAGCGGCTGGGACTGAGATGCACAGGCTGGAAGGGGGGATGAAGAACCCCTGCTCAGCCTCCCATCTGGGCTCTTGGCATGAGTGAGCCCTGCTACCAGTCATTTGTGAGGGGTCAGGGTTGCAGATGAGAGGCCTGGGGCAGGAGAAGGTGCTCTGCTCTGTTACTTCAGGTATTTGGTGTTTTACTGGACAAGGGTGTTTCTTGCTTCCTTTTTATATATTTTTCTATAATTTCTTTTCTTTTTCTTTTTTTTAGGTAGGATCTTGCTCTAGCCCAGGATGACCTGGAATTCAGTATGTAGTCTCAGGGTGATCTTGAACTCTGTTGTTTGTTTGTTTCAAGGCAAAGTCTCCCCCAAGCTGACTTGGAATCACTCCGTAGCCCAGGCTAGCCTTAATAAAATGTTTTACGTATTTATTTTCAAGGAGAGAGAGAAAGAATGTGTGTGCCAGGGCCTCTTATCACTATAAATGCACTATGGTACATGCACTACTTTGTGCATCAGGTTTTATGTGGGTACTGGTGATTCGAACCTGGGTCAGCTAATACATTTTTTATTAATTAATTTTTGTGTGTATCAGTATGCCAGGGTCTCTTTTGTTGCAAATGAATGCTGGCTTGGCCTTGCGATGATGGTGCCTGGGAGCTAGAACCCTGGATGGCAGGCTTTGCAAGCAGACACGTTTAACTGCTGAGCCATCTCCCCAGCTCCCTCCTTCTCTTCTTTCTTTCTGACAGGGTCTAATGTAGCCCTGGCTAGCCTGGGACACTCTATGTAGCTGAGGATGACCTTAAATTCCTGCTCCTCTTGCCTCTACCTCCCAAAAGTGCTGGGATTGCAGGAATCTGCCCTCAAGCCTGGCTTTTTTAGATCAGACTATTTTCTTGTTGAGCTCTAAGAACTCTTTATATATTTTGGAAAGCAGTTCTTTCTTTCTTTCTTTTTTTTAAGTAAAGTCTTGCTCTAGCCCAGGCTGACCTCGATGGAGTCCACTGTCTCAGGCTGGCCTTGAACTCATGGAGATCCTCCTACCTCTACCTCTGAATGCTGGGATTAAAAGCGTGCACCATCATGCCTGACTTTTTAAAAAAATATTTATTTATTCATTTTCAAGCAGAGAGATACAAAGATACAGAGAGAGAGAGAGAGAGAGAGAGAGAGAGAGAGAGAGAGAGAGAGAGAGAGAGAGAGCACCAGGGCCACAACCTTGAGGGTCTGGCTTATGTGGGTCCTGGGGAATTGAACCAGAGGTCTTAGGCACTGGAAGCAAGTGCCTTAACCGCTGAGCCATCACTCCAGCCCTGACTTTTTTTTTTTTTTTAACAAAAATATCAGGGTGGGGAGGTCCCAGTAGAGCCTGGTGTAGGCTGGTATACTCACTTGTTTAAGACAGAAGGATCCAAAATTCAAGGGCAGTTTGAGGAATTTATTAAGACCCTGTTGGGGGAGGGGAGTGGGACTGTGTCAGTGGCGGGCTAGAGGCCCCCTCCCCCCAAAATAATAAATGAGTCCATCTAACAAGAACTGTCTAGTAAAGAATAGTCAGGATGGTAGGAATATGGAAAAAAATATGAAGGTATGTCCAAGGCACTCAAGTTAGATCCTGGTACACAGCCTGGCTTTCAAACTAGTGGAGGATGAACTTGGATTTCTAATTCTCCTGCCTCCACCTCTCTGGGGCTGAATTACAGGCATACATCACCACACCCAGTTTATACAGTGCCAGCAATTGAACCCAGACCTTCATCCATGCTAGACAAGAGCTCTACCCCTTCGGCCCCAGCCACATCCCAAATGTTAAAAAATATATATTTATTTGGATGGGAGAGAGAGATTGGGTAAACAAACTCCAGATGTATGCACCACCTTGTGCATCATGGGTACTGGGGAATCGAACCCAGGTTGTCAGGCTTTGCAAGCAAGAGCTTTAACCACTCCAGCCCCCAAACATTTTTTTTAAAGTGTGGACGTGTCCTTAGCACAGATGCAGAGCTTTAATAAGTGTCCTACACTCTCATTTGAAAAAGAACAGGAGAACCGGGTGTCGTGGCGCACGCCTTTAATCCCAGCACTTGGAGACAGAGGCCGGAGGATCACCGTGAGTTCAAGCTCATCCTGAGACTACACAGTCAGCTCCAGGTCAGCCTGGACTCGAGTGAGACCCTACTTCCAAAAACTAAAAAAAGAAAAGAAAATAGGCCCACTCCCAAGACACAGACATTAGTCCATATGGGAGGGTGGGGCCCTCTGAAAGCTCTGGGAACTGAGTTTCCACACTTGAGGACGCATTCAAGCCACGTGATTGTTTCCATCACTTTCTATGGGTGAGAACACGTCGGGAACTAACCCAGAGCCAGAGCAGGGAGGAACAGATTCCGTCTCTTCATGGAGAGCGACTTGTTTGGCCCAAGGACTTCTGGGACAGGAGGGAATTGGAAGTCCTCTTGGGAAATGTAAGCAGATGGTGCTAGGCACTCAGGAAAGACCTGGAAACAGAAATGTGAACATAAGACTCTAAGGTCTGAGGTGGCCAGAGCCATCTGATGGGGAAACAACACAGAGAAGAGACATATAAGGGCTTGAGAGATGGCTCAGTGGTTAAGGCGCTTGTCTGCAAAGCCTAACGACCCGCGTTTGAGTTCCCAGTACCCACGTAAAGCCAGATGCACAAAGTGGTGTATGCATCTGGAGTTCCTATGCAGCAGCTGGAGGCCCTGGTGCACCCATTCTCTCTGTGGACAGGCGTGGTTGGGCACACCTTTAATCTCATAGGCGGGGAGGCAGAGGTAGGAGGATCACTGAGCCTTCAAGGCTAGCTGAGAATTCCAGGTCAGCCTGGGCTCGAGCTAGATCCTACCTCAACAAAACAAAACAAACTGGAGAGATACCTCGGCGGTAAGGCACTTACCTGCAAAGCCTAAGGACCAGGTTTGATTCCTCAGTACCCACACATAAAGCCAGATGCACAAGGAGGCACATGCATCTGGAGTCCTTTTGCAGAAGCTAGAGACCCTGATGTAGCCATTCTCTCTGTCTCTCTTCTCTGTCTCTGCTTGCAAGTAAATAAATTATCTATCTGTCATCTATGTACGTATGTATCTATTTATCTATCTATCTATCTATCTATCTATCATCTATCTATCTATCTATCTATCTATCTATCTATCTATCTATCTATCTATCATCTATCTATTGGTGTGGTGACACTTGCCTTTAATCCCAGCACTGGAGAGGCAGAGGTATAGGAGGATCACCATGAGTTTGAGAGGCCAACCTGGGACTACAGAGTGAATTCCAGGTCAGCCTGGGCTAGAGTGAGACCCTACCTCGAAAAAAAAGAAAAGAAAAGACAACCTTACAGTGTAACCCAGGCTTGCTTGAAACTCAATTTGTAGTCTTTGAACTTGAGATCTGCCTGCCTCAGCCTCCTGTGTGCTGGAATTACCGGTGTGTATCACCATGCCCAGTTAAAATTCACTAATTTCTTCCACCTAAGAAATGCTAAGATTTAAGGGCACATATTTGGAATTCCTGCACTTGGGAGGCTGAGGCAGGAGGATTGCTGAGAGTTTGAGGCCAGCCTGGAAGTACAGAGAGAGTTCAAGGTCAGCCTGGGCTAGACTAAGAGCCTGCCTTGAAAAACCAAAAACAACAACAAAAAGGTGGAGAGCCATTGAGGAAGATTACAGCAGGCACCGCCACTCCTGGTTGACATGGTTCTGGGGCTCAAACCCAGGGCCTTTTATGCTAGGCAAGCACTGTACCCACTGTGCACACTTCTAGCCTTCCTCTCCCCCTCTCCCCCCTCTCTCTTTGGTTTTTAAAAATATTTTATTTATTTCTTTAATGAGAGAGAGAGAGTGCGAAAGAGAGAAGGAGGCAGACAAAGAGAGAGAATGGGCATATCAGGGCCTCCAACCACTGCAAATGGTGGTCCAGACATGGGCGACACCTTGTGCTTCTTGGATGTATGTGGGGACTGGGGAATCAAACTTGGGTCCTTCTGCTTTGCAGGCAAACACCTTAACTGCTAAGCCAACTCTCCAGCCCCCTCTCTGGTTTTTTTTTTTTTTTTTTTTTTTTTTTTTTTTTTTTTACTGGAAAAATGGAGAGACGATCTGGTGCACAGTTTGAAGGTTTGAAAGAAGACCCAGAAAGGGTGGTCTCTGAGGGGTGACTGCACTTGCTGAGTGGGGAGCACCAAGGGGAGGAGTCTTCTTCGTTCTCAGTCTCAGTGGGCAGGGCCAGCTGCAGGGCTGACTGGCACGTTGGCAGAAGGTGGGAAGGAGAAAGAACAAAGGGCCTGGATCCTGCATGGCGGCCCACTGGTCGCCTGAGTGTCATTTAAGTGGGCTTTCCTGCTTCCTTCCCCTGGGAGCAGAACAATTTAAGCCCAGGAGTTTCAAAGCGCTGACAGGCTGGTGGAGAGGCTTGTGGGCTGCGGCCTGCTAAAGCCCTTCGGAGGCCACTTAGGGGATTATTTTGGGAGAAAATGGTCCCCTGAACGATCAGCAGGCCTGGCGGGGTGGCCGGCCTGAGTGCCTGCCTGGGGGCTGCCAACGCTTTGGTCTTTTCCTCCCTTAGTGAGCCAGCCAGCGCGTGCTTCCAGCTTTCTGGGGACCCCCTCACCTCCTCGGGTCCCAGGAGGTGGGCTGGAGGAGAAGGGTCCTAGGTGACAGGCACCCTTCAGAGGAACAGGACTGTCCCCTCATCCAAGACCATCAGCTCTGGGGCCAGAGTGTTCAGGGTCAAATTTTGGCTTCATTTTTATTGTGTGACCTGGAGCAAGTGACACAACCTCTCTGTTCTCAGTCCACACCAAAGGGACAACAATGGCACCTCCCCAGGGTCCTTGTGAGAACAAGGTGGGATGACCCATAGCAGTGACCAGTGCCTGGTTTTACCCTTTGGTGGGGAGGACAGAAAGTCCCGTGTGTCCCTGCTGTGGGCGGGCCTGTGCTGCAGGGTTAAGGCTGCACAGTTGGCAGAGGAGAGGACAGACGTAAACGTGGAATGGCTTCCCTTCCCCCTTCCTTCTTTCCTTCCTCACCCCCCCTCCTTTTTCTCTGAGTCATAGGCTCACTCTAACCCAGGCTGGCTTCAATCTCATGGTGATCCTCTTACCTTGGCTTCCTGAGTGCTGGGATTAAAGGTGTGTGACACCATGCCCGGCTTCTTTCTTCCGTTTTCCCTTCCCTTCCTCTCCACTGTCCTTCCTTCCTTCCTCTCTCCCTCCTCCCTTCCTTCTTCCTTTCTTGGAACCCAGGCCCTCGCTCTCAGTTGCTGAGCCCACTGCAGCCCTCTGCAGGTCTCCTGACCTTGACAATGGGTGGGCTTCAGGACAGACACTTCCCATCGGTCATGGTCTCCAGCGCCCCCTCCTCTTCCCCTACCTCAGTGACCGGTAAGGGCTGGGCACCTTCTCTGCTCTGAGGCCCTTTCCCTCCCCTCTCCTTCCTACCTTCCTTCTATCCTTCCACTGGGGCTTCCCAGTTCTCTGGTCTTGAACCCCACCCCGTCCAGGACTGAGGTTGCAGACCTGTGTGGCTACACTCAGCTATTTTTGTGGGTGCTGGAGAACCCAGTGTGCTTGCAGAGCAAGTGCTTGCAGACACTGAGCTGGTTCTGATACCTTTTGTGGGTTTTGGGGTTTTTTTTTTTTTTTTTTGCCTCTGCAAGTGAATGTCGGCTGCCCAGGCCACCTTTGGCACCCAGCTTATATGGGAGGCTTGGGACTCCTCGAACACTGGGTGTGTCTTTGCACCTTTCAACCCTGAGCAATCCTCTCAGCCCCTGGTTTCTTTATTGTTTTAGGGTCTCTCTAGCCCAGGCTGACCTGGAATTCACTATGTAGCCCAGGCTGACCTTGAACTCATGATGCTCCTCCTGCCTCTTCCTTACCTCAGGAGTGCTGGGATTAAAGGTGTGCACCACGCCCGGCTTGAGGCCGCTTTTGGTCTTCGGGCATCTTTGTGCTTGGTTTTGCCAGGTTCATGTGCCTTGTCCTCCTCCCTGTGGTGACATGCCTGGGACATGTCACCATGTTGATAAGCACAGAGGTTAACCCTTCCCCCGCCTCAGCTGTGTGGCTCTGCGCAGGTTAAGCGGCCTCTCTGGGTGTCCAGGTCCTCCTGTGGATGCCCAGAGGATAAGTGCAGCTTCTTATTTCCTAGTATTTCTCGGGAAAGGCACAGACAGGAAGGACTGAGGCGTTTCAAGCCAGTTTTCTGTGCACGGGGTCAAAGTTACCTCCAGTTAGTGCTATTTTAAACAAGGTTGCAGAGCTTTTGAAAGGGAGAATCTGCAAGGCCCTGGGCACCTCATCCGAAGACTTGAACCTTGCGTTTTAAAAACATAAATAAATAAAAGAAGGGGGTTCGTCTCCCTGGAAACCCTTGCTAACCTGCAGGACGTTGTCTTTGCAGGCGAGGGAGGTGGACAGGCTGTTTCTCTCCTGGAAGGGTTTTGCAGCCTGGCTGCCATGGTGGGGAGGCCTGGGGCCACACACCCCTTGCCTTGACTGGAATTTTCTGGGGAAGCCATATTGGTGGTGGGCCAGCAGCCAGCACAGGCCTATGCAGGCAGGAAAGCACACACACACACAAGCACTCTCCCAGGGCAGCTGGCGGCCATCTTGGTGGCCTTCCCCTGAGATGGTGTCCACCCCAGCGAGGAGCCCCAGCGGCCAGCAGGTGGCACTCTCGCCACCGGCCTGCGGGGAGCCGAGCTCGGGCTGCTGAGACTATATTTAACTCTCAGCTCTGCAAACATGGAGGGTGCCCGCCAGGAAATGGCTTCAGGCCTGTGAGGAGCCTCCTGCCTGGGCCCAAGCGCATGGCACAGTGGGGCGTCCATGTTTGCACAGCATTCCTTTGCAGTCTAGGCTGGCTTGTTGGAGAGCTTCTAGAATGATTGAGGAAGAAGACAAGATTCCCATTCTCTAGATCCTCCTGGGCATGTGGTGGCTGTGTGGGGAAATGCCTTGTTGCCAACCAAGGGTCATTGTCCTAAGAACAAACAGAATTTTCTAGAAGATCCCCAGCTTGGTCAAAGGCAAACAAGTCACCCAAGTGGGAAGCTTCCTTCTGGAAGCTGGAAGGGTGGTGAGTTACCACCCCATATTGTAATCAGGCTGGGGCTCCCTGATTAGGTCCGGAAATGGTCCTGAGAGGGGTGGTGACCCCGGTTCACTGAGTACCAAGTGCCCTGTCCATTCAGCCATTACTTCTCCCTGGGCTCTGGGGACTCAGGCATGAGCAAGAGGGACCCCTCAAGAGGGACCTGTCTGGGTTTTGCCCTTGAGAGCCAGAACTAGATCAGAAGTAGGTCCAGTCATTTCTCCTGACCCCAGCTTGGGGAGAGGATGACAGTGCAAAGATGATCCACCAGCCCCAAGAGTTTGGGGGGGGGTTGAGTCAAGCACTGTCTAGGAGGGAGATGGATCCGGGGATCCACTCTGCCGACTGCCCGAGGAATTCTGAAACCCCAGAAAGACAGGTTTGGAAGACAGTTATGGATCCATCCAGGGAAGTCCCAGCCTGGCTGTGGGTGTCTTCTATGACAAAAGCCCCGTCCCCCCACCATGGGAGAGAGGCTTCCTGTGCCTAGCCTGGAGTCGGGGAGCTCCTGAGTCCACAGCACTCTCAGTACCTACCTGCGCAGTGACTCAGGGGCCAGTTCTCACAGCTGTTGGTTTGCTTTTAGAATTTCAGGCCAGAAATCTAGATTTGGACTTTACTTTGACAAGTGGGGATCAGGGTCAAAAGATATTGTTGAATAGTGGAGCTCTGCCCCCTCAAGGTCATTCCCACCCGGCCAGTATCCCTCCCCTGCAGGTTGCCCATAGGAGGATCCACCTGACTCAGTCCCTCGATCCCTGGGGGCTGCCCCAGCTCCTGACCCTCTGTTCCTGGGGTGTCTGTGACCCTGGGTCTTGTTGCCTGCCCCAGTCAAGGACAGGTGGGGACCCGAAGGGCCAGATGATGTTACATGGTAGCCCAAGCTCCTTGAGGCTTTCAGAACACCATGACCCATTTGTTGAAGTCCAAACTGCGCATGCAAAGCTAAGCTGCTCTTCCTGCTCGGCCCAGGCCTTGTCCAGCTTCCTGTTTAAAATGTTCCTCCACTGGCCTCTCCTTGATCCTTCTCGGTGGCTGAAATTTACTGCTCAGTGCCCAGGACCTGCTTTGACCTTCCATAGAAACCTGCTGTCTGGCATACCACATTGGGGCTCTTCCCACTCAGTGGCCTTGGGCATGTCACGTGACCTCAGAGCATTCTGTTCCCTGACAAGCTGACAATGTAACCATCACTGGATGGCCTAGACCAGGGCTCTGTGGGCTGCAGCAGAGAGCAAGGGCCACGGCTCCTGCCCAGGTGGGAATGTTCCAGTTGGCCCCTTCACATCCGGGTCTGGGACTGGTCTGGGCTGCTTTGGCTGGAGGCAGCTGGCACTTCCCTTTGGGCAGATTCTACCAGAACAGAGGTCCAGCCTGGGGCCCAGCAGACCCCTCCCCACCCTCTCCTCCTATCACCCTGGATCTCAGCAGTCTGAGTGGCATTAAATACTGCTGGCTATCCAGGACATCTGGGGCCCCAGAAAGGAGAGCCCACAAACAGGGTTATCCATTTATGCCAACCGAGGAGGTGGCCGCTCCAGGCAGGAGGCAGGCCCAAAGCCACTGCGGCCCCTAGAACACTCAGGTGAGAGACAAACCCTCAAGGGTCCTAGAGGGCCCTGAGCTGCTCACCTCACAAAACCACTGGTGTCACAGCCCTGTTGCTAATGAGGACGACGGCACTGCCATCAGCAGTTCGAAGTCAACCTAAGACAGCACAGTGAATAAAGGTCAGCCTGGGCTAGAGCGAGACCCTACCTTGAAAAGCCAAAAAAGAAATAAAGTGGACGGTGGTCCAGGCAGCAGCTGAGTGGACTTCATCCCCAGGACCCGGAAAGCCGAAGAGGGCGCAGGTCTTGCTCTACGCTGCCTCGTTCAAGCACGTGATGATCTCAGTGTGACCAGCTGTGATACAGGAATTGGGGTTCTCTACCAATGCACCGATAAGATATGGGAATTTTAGGGTGTCTCTGGATTCTTTAGAATTCAAAGAGTTGAAATCCACAGGCCAGAGGGTCAAGTTTTATTAAATGGGGAAAGCCTCAGAAGTCCCATCTAAGACCCAGATTGGGGTCTTGTAGGTTAAATGTCTGAGATAACCACTCACAAGGCCAGGTTCAGGTTTAATCTTTCCAGGAATCTTAATTCTAGGAAAGGAAAATTCCTTCCCAGGGAGGGACTCCTTTTGAGTTTAAGGAAAAACAGACAGGGCTAGGGAACGCCTTTAGGCCACAGGGGATAAGCTATGGCCAGCAAAGGGGACACGGCAGACCCTCCTTTTACTTGAGGCCTAGGAGGCCTGCCTAGTGGTCTGGTGCCCCGTGGACCCTGTCTAGGCTGTGCCCCCACCTTGTTCCTTCCTGTCCCATGGAAGAAACTTGGTCTCACATACTTGGTGGTCACTTCCTTGGTTCCTCCAGTTCTGAGGACCTGTGGAGGCCTGGCATCTCTTCTCCACACCTTCCCTGTCCTCTGACCCAGCCTCACTTTCTCACTCTGCCAGAACTGGTCTTTTGAAACTGACTGGAATAAAGGCGAGGCTTGTCCTGCCTTGGGCTGGATCAGTAATCTGCTCCCAGAGGCTCTGCAGGCTGACCTCTGTCTAGAAAGTGGCCTTGGGGAAGCGTGAGGCCCCATCCTTCCCTGGTTGTTGAGGGACAGGAGGGTCATTCTTTTCAGTGTTGTATGTGGAGAGGTCCCGTGGGAGTGTGATGAAAGGGCAATAGATCTATATAATCAAATACTATATATATGTATGAAATTGTCAAGGAACACACAGAAAGAAAGAAGATGAAAATCGATCTTAGGGAGAACGGGGAGGGTCCTGAGGCCTTTCCACAGTTCCTGAAACACACCAGTGTGGGGGGGG
>PVHP010046449.1:0-13284 GCA_004024765.1 Zapus hudsonius | reverse complement strand
TTTCCTCTCCTCCCCACTCCTCTCCTCTGCTCTCCTCTCTCCTCTCCTCTCTCTCCTTTCTTCTCTCTCCCCTCCTCTCCTCCCCACTCCTCTCCTCTGCTCTCCTCCTCTCTCCTCGCCTCTTCTCTCCTCTCTCCTCTCCTCTCTCTCCTTCTCTCTCCTCTCCTCTGCTCTCTTCTCCTGTGTCAAGTTCCGGTTACAAAATCCTTAGCACTACAGAGGATGGCCAGGTGCCAGGCTGCTGCTGTGGCTTCAGGGCACCAGGGCGCAATGGCATTTCACAGGGATGGTTTGTGCCAAGTAGGGGAGAGGAGAGTTGTGGGAGGGCTTAATGACAGTGCCAATGTGCTGAGACTTCAGGGACATGTTTATTATAGCAGGTGGTTCTAGGGTGTGTTTGGGGAACAAAGATCACCTAAATCAAAACGGTTTCAATTCAAAGATTCAAATATTAAGCTTTATGTTCCCGTTACCTTAGGAGCATGCTGCCCTGACCTCCAGCGTCCTCTCTCTAACTCTTTCCCTGCTTCATCTCAGCCCGCTTGGATGTGCCTGGTTCTTTCCTGGCCCTCAAAGGTCCTGGTGAGCAGAGAGAAAGCTCAGGAATTCCCAGAACGTGACTGGGGGACCTGGCAGCGGGGAGCAGCCACCTCCGATGGCACCATGCTCAGCTAGCTCTGGAGAGACTTCTGAGCACACAGGACACTCTGGAGCACAACTGTCTAATGGTAGTGCAACACACACACACACATGCACATGCACACGTCCCCCTGTGGACGGTACATAACGCTCGTTCGGTGCCCACCCAGCCTGAGCCCCACTCAGCAGCCACTGGGTCCGGGGTCTGAGGCCCTAGCCAGCGCTTCCCCAACCGACTGCTGCCAAGGGATCGGCCCAGCTGCCTCGTCTCCAGGGGAAGCTGTCTGGCCATCTTGCTCTCCTCCCCTCGATCTCCTCACATACATACAGATCACCTGTTATTTCTAGGTGCAGGGATTAGAGGCAATTTTGATTTCTTTTGGACACTTTTCTAAATTTCCAAGTTTCCTACCAGAAGCATAGTATTAAAAGTGATTAATTGGGCTGGAGAGATGGCTCAGCGGTTAAGGCACTTGCCTCCAGTGCCTAAGGCCCCGGGTTCAATTCCCCAGGACCCACATATGCCAGACCCACAAGGTGGTGGCCCTGGTGCGCTCTCTCTCTCTCTCTCTCTCTCTCTCTCTCTCTCTCTCTCTCTCTCTCTCTCGCTGTATCTCTCTGCTTGAAAATGAATAAATAAAATATTTTTAAAAAGTGATTAATTTGTGTGTTTGACACACCCTCCCCAGGGGTGGGGACAGCTGGGATTAGTTTTGCCTTCAACTTGACCAGATTGAGAATGGAGTGAGAGGAACGCACGCACCTCTTGGCTGGGTCTGTTTCCAGGCGAGATTAACTGAGTGAAGAAGTCTTTCCTCCAGGAATGGGTGGGATGTAGTGGTTTGGACGAGATGTCCCCCATAACTTCGTATGTTTTGAATACTTGGTCCTCTGTTGATGACAGTTTGGGAGGTGGAATCTTGGAGGAGCTGGGCTTCTGGGGGGGGGGGGTTAGGGGGCGTTATAGCCAGCTCCCCCTTGCCAGAGCTCAGCTCACTCTCCTGCTGCTTCCCCCTGTCCAGCCTCAGCTCTGCATGCTTCTTGTCATGAAGAAGCTTCCCCTGCAGATTAAGTCTAAATAAACTCTTTCCACCCATCAGCTGCTTTTGGTCTGGTGTTTTGTGCCAGCAGCAAGAAAGACACTTCAACAGCAGCTATTACCCAGACTGTAACATGTAAGCCAATGGAATAAATCTCCTTCATAGTATCTATTCATTCTGCTGCTTCCGTTCCTCTCGGGAAGCCTGACTCATACACCATGATCCCCACAGATATGGAGACACAAAACATGGCCCGTGCATGTAGGGAAAGATTATCCAGCCTTAAAAGAAGGTACAATAGGGAGGAACTTGGAGGACACAGTGCCAAGTGAGCCAGCCAGGTACAAAAGGGGGGAAAAATACAAACTTGGTGTGAGGCACCTTGAGGCATTGAATACATGGAGACAGAATTAGGCTAGACAGGGGTGAGGCGGGGAGTGAGGAGTCAGTGTTTAACATGTGAAGACTCATGTTAAAAAAAAACATGGATAGGGGCTGGGGAGGTGGCTCAGCGGTTAAGGCACTTGCCTCCAGTGCTTAAGGCCCCGGATTCAATTCCCCAGGACCCACATAAGCCAGACCCGCAAGGTGGTGGCCCTGGTGCTCTCTCTCTCTCTCTCTCTCTCTCTCTCTCTCTCTCTCTCTGCTTGAAAATGAATAAATAAAATCTATTAAATAAATAAATAAATAAACATGGATATACTCGCTGCCCTCGGGCTGCAGGGCAGTTACTGGGGTTTGTGTGTTTTATCCCAATAGTAGCAACATCAGCTCTGTTCTGGAATCTCCACCGGGTTGAGATCTTGAACTCACACATGGCACCAGATACTGGGGCAAAGGTGACAGAGGCTCAGGAGAAGAGCAGACACCTGTCGTGAGCTCACTCCTTACCCCAGGACTGAGAAACCTGTCATCGGTTCACTCCTTGCGGTATGGCCTGGGAAACCCTTTTATGAGCTCACTTGGTAATGTGAGGACTAGACACCCCTGTTGTGAGCTCAGGACTGATCTTATTTACCAACCCACTACATGGGCTCGGCCCTCCCATGAGGGGTGCCTGGGTAGAGAGGACGCCCAGAGGGGTGATGGGGGAAGACCAAGGCTCACCACTGGATCTAGGGAGCCAGAAACATTTGCTCTCATAAGCTGATTACTGATTCCTTATTCATTTCACTGTGCCTGTCGGGTAATCGGGACAGATAACCGAGGTACTTGGGGGACACAGAGAAAAACCATAAGAAAGAATTCTAGTCTGATCTAGTCACTCACGCCCAAATGAGAGGTGGACTGATTCATGTAATGCTTGGTATTCAACTAAGGAGCCCCAAGTCCCCCAAGGCTTCTCCTCCGGGCTTTTAACAACTCCCCACTTTGGGAAGTCCTTCCCTGAGTCTGACTGGGTGCACGTATCTGAGCTGAGAGACCCTGAAGAAGATGGCTTTCTCTTGCTCTCCATCCTGTGTTCTCTCTTTCATCCTCTCCCTCTTAGCACCTCAAGCTTACCTGCTCAGGTCAGTGACTTCAGCATTACCTCATGTCCACTGCTGTTACCAGTGGGAGTTGAGTTTGCTGGGTAAAAGAAAGAAGAGGTGTAAAGAAGAATCCCTGGAGTCACCACCCATGGGTGCAAAGGCACGCCGCTGTTTTCGCATTGGAAAACAAGGCCAGTTAAGGGTAGGAAAGAGGAGTCCAGGGTCCCAGGTCTTCCTGAAAACAACTTGCAGTCACGCCCCTTCTCCTTAGACTCACATCACTCGTAGGAGAGTGTGAGGACACAATATTATCTCCTATCTCTGATGCTCAGAGATGTTAACTGGTTTGCTCCGGTCCACACAGCTTAAAACAGACAAAGCTGGGAATCAAGTTCAGGTCTTCAGCTTCAAGACTCTGATGATACAGGTGCCCTACTGTGGCACAAGGGTAGTTATGTGAGCGACTCAGCCAGCACTTGACTGTGCTCTACAAATGCTGGAACCAAGTCTGTCATTTTGAAGCCACCATCGGGATTGAGGGCTATGAGAGAGAAGAGGTGTCCATCCCCCAGCCAGGCTCACCCGGACTCAGGGTTCTAGAATGTTCCTCTAGATGTAGATCATTGACTTCTTTTAAGCATTGTCATGGCTGGGAACCGATTCACTTTTTAACTGTTCATTACACAGAACAAAGATTTCCCCCTGCTAATGAGACTAAGGATGAGGCATGCTGAAATTGTATTAGAGACCCAAGGAGAGCTGTCCAGGACCTTCTAGAAGAATGTGCAAATGAGATGCAATTGCCTCCAGAGGATGCATTCCTGCAAGATACCTCAGATCTGCATCCTTTGTAATTAACCCGCTATGATCATTTTATTAATTTGTCACCGGAAACCAAAGGAGAAATTGTTCCAGGTAATTGGCAGTAATTAGAGTAACCTTCTGGCACTAGTTACAAAGACATTTAAAACATGAAGCAGCTTTGGATTCTGTTCACAAACATGGCTGGATTTATAGTTTGGGGGGGGGAGAAAAGATGAGGTGATTTCCCTATTTGTCACATCTGAGTAAATGGGGGCCACTGAGAAGCCTTTGCAAGAAATTGTTGAATGCGTAAAGTCCTCAGATATGAGCATCCACAGCCGAGTGAGTTCACCAGAGTACAGGCTCCCCTTCCCGACCCTGGCACCCATTACAGCCTCACTCACCCACCAGAGTCTTGGTTCCATTGAAGTCAGGATAAAGTGAGCCCTTTCCCCTGTCCACCTTCCCTACTGTCGCTATTTTTCAACTTTGCACCCAAGATGCCTCATTCTATTCTTTCCAAAAGCACCACCTCTCCCCAAAACCTGCTTGGATCTCAAAACCAGAAGCTATTCAGAAACTCACATCCAATTCCAAAAGTGAGGACTCCCAGCTCACAGCTCCCGGCCAATACTTTACCCCCAAAGAAACTCCTCAATCTGAAGAAACGATATTGATGCTCCTTCCAAGCAATACACCCTAGAAGTGCTTCTGGGGCCAAGAACACCCATCTGGCTCCCATATCTTCTCTACTCAGTGACCTGATCATCATAGGAGCTTAGCCTCTCAAGGTCAGTGGGATCTTAAAGGTCATGTCCATTCTTACCACCCCACACCCTCTCCACCAGTTCCAGCCTCCATCATCCCAGGGATGGAAGACTTGCTACCTTCCAAGTCAGCAAATATCACTGGTGTCTGTTGGTCTAATTCATTTATGCATGTAGAAAAAATTTACCAAATTAATAAACAAATGAGCAAGAGAGAGAATGATAGGAATAAGGACACAGGGACAGATCCCACTGCTCTGAGTCTGAAGCATCCCGAGCTCAGGATGCTCTGAAGAGCTCCAGCTGGGACAATCAGGAAGCTGAAATTTTCCCAGGAGCATCTGCCCGACCACCACCCTTCCAAGTACCCAAAGCTGCTAGTATCCCTCTGAACTCACAGCCACCTTCTCCCGCTCGCTGAGCACCCTCAGCTAAAGCTGCAGAGCCCCTTCCTTACCTGTGGTCGGTCATTCAAGGAAGGCAGAGAACTAGCCGGCTTGGAGACAGGGGGCAGCTGACAAAAGTCCCCTCAGAAACGAGTGGCAGGTGCAGCATGGAGACGGGTCACTTCATTTCATGGTCTGATAGACGTGAAAACACGAGGGCTTAGAGGCACCCTGTGAGGATGAGGAACACTGACAGGCTTTCTGGGGATGGAAGGGAAAGTTCTACAGAATGGTCCGTTTTCCCGGGGCTGTCCACGTCCAGGGACCAGGGAAAGCTTCACGCAGGTACCACGGAGGAGGACATCGTGGAGGAGAGCTGGAGAAAGGATGCCTGGCCTCGAGAGGGACCACTGGCAAGCACACAGTCTCTCTCTCTCTCTCTCTCTCTCTCTCTCTCTCTCTCTCTCTTCCTCCCTCTCTCTGAGACAAGGAGGAGGAGCTATGACTATTCAGTCTGTGTCCAGCAGGGATGAATGCATCTCTGGTTCCCCTCTGCTCCCTGCTCTGACAGATCCTGGGCTCCAGGTCAGAACCCAGTGTCCCGAGTGCACCCCAGATGAGCCCCTCCGGAATCCTGGGTCTGTCCATCATAAAGAGAATTTCCAAGGAAATATAAGTAAGCAATGGGCCACTCAGCCTACAGCTCCCTCCCTCGCTCCCCCCTGCAGGGAGCCCTCTCTCCTCAGCTAGCTGTCTGTAGGACCCCAGGTCACCTGGTCTGTCTGCTCCTCGGCCTCCTTGCAGGTGACCGTGACTTCTGTTTTCTAGAGACATGAGCTTGTCATCCTTCAGATGCATAAACTGACCAGTGTCTCTTGGTGGGTGTCCAACTAGGAGTTCTGCTCGTTGGATATCAATGACAGCCTCAATTATTAAGTGTCCCCAAGCTTCCTTTTCTTGTCACCACTCCCTCCGCTGTCCCTTCCCCTCATCCCCTAAGCAAGCTGATTTCTCATCCTAATAACTCTCAGTTCTGTTTCCCTGTCAGGCTCCTCGCCGCCATCTCAGCTTCTGACTTTCACAGAACTGAAGGTCCTGAGCGAGGTCTGCCAGGTTTGATTTCCAGTTCTGCTTACTTAAAATAGCTGTGGATTCATGAGCAAGCTTCCAAAGGTCTTTGTGCCTCAGTTTCCTCACAGGTAGAAGAAGGATGAGGGTTCCTACTTAATATGTTTTCTCAGTGAAGAGTAGATGTGTTAGTATAAACACTGCAACATATACATACAGACAGACATGTATCACATTTACACATGTGTGCAATGCTAGAGTCATCTCGAGACACAAAACACCAAAAAATCATTAAGTGCTTACATTTTCACTATCCGTAGTTAGAAAATGTTACGACCATATTTACATATACAAAAATGAAGTTACCTGCATGGATTCTTCAACTAGAGACTGGAAGAAGGAAGGAAGGAAGAAGGAAGAGGGAGAGGGAAGGAAAAGGTAAGGAGGGAGAGAGAGAGGGAAAGGGGGAAATTGTCACAGATTGTGTTAGTCAGGATTCTTGGTTGCAAGTAACAAAAGCCATCACTTAGGTTAAGCAGAAAAGGATTTTGAATGGCCCTGGGCAGCCTGCAGCAGCACATCCAACGCTGGAGGAACCTGCTTTGGAAGACAGGCAGGCAAAGGGACGCTTCAGCCCTGTGGCCTGAATGGCTGGTCCGACTGCAGATCGGGACACAAACCTTGCAATATCTCTGATACTGTTGTCCCTGGAAACCAGCCTTTGCTGTCACAGCTATTACCACCACAGCGAAGTCTCCTCTGCCTCTGAATCATGTCTCTGGCTCCCCACACAAAGGTCAGGGCGGATGCATCTGATTAATCATGTGCCCATGAATTCAATGTGATGAAAGCTGAAGATGCCAGGATGTAGAGTTTGGGGAAGGCAGACACTGTCGTCTTCAAGGGGACACTCCACAGCTCTGTTGCTTTGCCTCTTAGCACAAATGCACACTCAGCCTTCCACAATCACACTTTGTAAAAACAAAGCAAACACAAGCAGCTGCTTGCTCTAAGACTTGTATGCAGAATTCATATAAATCAAGTATGGCAAGACACACAGACATGGGAATAATGGTCACCAAGGAAGGAGCTTTATACTCACAGATCCCACACAGAGCCAGAGATGCACCCGGGGGCGTCAGAAGGGACCAGGGAGAAAGTGTGGGCAAAGCCTAGATTGAACCTTTGATGTGGGGACTCCCCCTAAGAGTGGATGTTGGGAGAGATGTGAATTTGACCAATCGTTTGGCCCCATGGAAAATGGATGCAGAGAAGCAAAGATCTGAGAAATCACAGAGGAGCTGGAACAGAGTTCAACCGGTCCTCCAGCAATACACCTGCTCAGGCAACCCTGAGCGATGCAGCCCTGAGTCTCACGGATACTCTGTCCAGCTCCAAATGTATTTTATTTGAAAGTTCCCATTCTTGCTCAAGTCCTGACATAATGCCATCTTAAACTCTGCTTTCTATAGGCTAAAAAAAAACCCCACTGCATATAAAGTGGACAGAAAATAAAATAAAGGAAGACAATGCAGAACAATACTATCCACAGGGGAGAAAGAAATACGCCATGAAGTCAGACTTGCTACTTGTATCTCTCCTCCACGCCCCTTCTCCAGAACACGCTTGTCTTGTAGGAAAGTCAAGTTGAGGCCTGCTGCATTGTGGGAGGGTTAATGGGACCAACTTGCTAGTGAGGGAGAAACCAGGAGCCCTGGGCTCTGGCAGGACACTGATGCTAAGAAGGTGGACACTGGTTACGAAAGGAGCAGGAGCTACATCAGAAACAGTTATCTCTAAGTCGAGTTACTTAGTTAGGTTTGTAAAATGACCTACTAATATTTTACTGCCCCCCCCCCGCCGCCATGCCTCCACTGAGGTAGTTTGGTGGAGTTCAAGCCTACCACTCCCACACTGCTCTAGGCTGTCTTTGATGGTGGTCCTGACTCTTTGGATGCCCACCACCACCAGAGATGTGGCACCGATTTGATTTATTCTCTTCTTGGTAAGACAGGGGACCAGTAGAATACCCTACCTCTTCTTACTTCAGCTGATGCTGGAGAGATGGCTCAGCAGTTAAGGCACTTGCCTGCAAAGACTAAGGACCACCGCGGTTTCAATTCCCCAGTACCCACATAAAGCCAGATGCACCAAGTGGTGCATGCATCTGGAGTTTGTGGACAGTGGCTGGAGGCCCTGGTGTGCCCATTCTCTCTGTCTGTCTGTCTGTCTGTCTCTGTCTCTGTCTCTCTCTCTTTTCTCTCTGCTTGCAAATAAATAAATAAAAATATTTTTAAAATATTTTATTTATTCATCTTCAAGCAGAAATATACACACAGAGAGCGAGAAAGTGTGTGTGTGTGTGTGTGTGTGTGTGTGTGTGTGTGTGTGAGAGAGAGAGAGAGAGAGAGAGAGAGAGAGAGAGAACCAGAACTGGAGGCAAGTGCCCCAACCTCCGAGCCATCTCTCCAGCCCAAATAAAAAATATTTTTAAAAGCATATTTATATGAAAGACAGATTTGTTTTAATTCATAACTTCGGTGGTTCTAGTCCATGGTTGGTCGGTATGGTTGCTTTGGGTCTGTGGCAAGTTCATAGGCACACATGGTGGAGAAAATGCTCACCTCAGGGTAGCTAGGAGGCAAAGAGAAAAGCAGGAAGGGGCCATGGTTTCAATAGTCCCTCCAAGGGAACACTCCAGTGGCCTCACTTTCTTTCACTAAGACCCACTTCCTGACAAATCCACCACCACCCAAGCGCCACACAGGGGACCACGGCTTTAACACATGGACCTGTGAGGAACACTTGCCCAAACCAAAGCATTTCCTTAAACCCAACTCTTCACAGCAAGACCCAAAGCTCTTCCTAATGTCCCTGGAATCAGGCCATCTGGACACCCTGGTAGGGAAAGCTCCAGGAAGGAGGCAAGCAGGTCACGTATGTGAGTACCCATTCCAACACTCCTCAAGCCTCCTTCATTCTGTAGGACCTCCGTCTTCACTTTGCATGGGCCACAAATTCAAAAACCTGCTTAGACCACAGGTAATTCAAAAATGCAGACTAAGGCTGGGCATGGTGGCACACACCTTTAGTCCCAGCACTTCAGAGGCAGAGGTAGGAGGATCACCATCAGTTCTAGGTCACCCTGAGACTATGTAGTGAATTCCAGGTCAGCAAGACCCTACCTCAAAAAAATAATAACACAGACGACCCTAGAATCTGTAGAAACCCTATAAATCAGCCAAAATTCCCCTGGTCTAGGTCCTCACAAACTGATGTCTGCACATATCGGTGAGGCTGAGGATGTAAATGAGCAGAATCTTGGAAGCTTTGGGGTGTTTTGTGTCTCCTTGTAACTTGCCTCCTGGGACTTATGGGAGTGAGACTGTGGTTTAAAGGTCGAGAGACAGGATGGGATGGGGAGGTGGGGCCGGGAGGTCATGGTGTAACGTTTGGGCAAAGTGTTATAGGATTTTCAGCATGGGCAAGAAGAATCTCATTAAAGAGAAGAAAGAGATGCGTCTTTCTTTGCCAAGGGAGGCACCCTGGAATCAATCTTCAAGGGAACTTTTCCCGGAGCTGTGATTAGACTGATGTAACACAAACCCATCACAGGATCAGAATCTGAGGGCTGGCTTTCGTCCTCAGGACGGAAGTCAGTTGTTTTCTGCATGTCCAAATGTACGTCCAATAGAATTCTTGTTCTTTAAAAAATATTTTATTTATTTATGAGAGAGAGAGAGAATGGGCATGCCAGGGCCTCCTGATACTGTGTGTCTAGCTTCATGCGGGTTCTGGGGATCTGAACTTGGGTCGTCCGGTTTGTGCAACAAGTGTTTCCCGCTCTGTGTCGTTTCCTCAGCCCACGTGTTTCAATTTCTAAGGTCTAAGTGGCTCTTCTACCAATACTCACGGGCTTGAATCAGAACTAGGTCTGTCGCTCGCACAGTGTTCTTGTTGATGGCTGCATAGAAGCAAGAAGGTGATTGCTGAGGATGTTAATCACTCAGATCCTCAGGGGGTTGAGGGAATCTGGGAATCCTGCAGCCAAGAGCACCATACTGAGCAGATTGTGTCATGGTTCATTGTCGTCAAAGTCACCACTGGGCCATCCAGGGACTCTGCGTCCACTCAGGACGAGACCAGAGCATCTCTTTATCATCATGCCTAGAAAAAACGTGAATCGACCACTCCGCCCTTCACCAGGACAAAGTTCCAGCACACATAGCTGCGGTTGCTTCAGGTTGCCCAACCCCATGCCTAAGTCTTGGGCAAGGACATCCAAACTGAAAAAGCCCCTGTCATATGACCAGTGCCAGGGGAGTCTGGGAAATGCAGTGTTTGGAGGTTGTACCCTGAGAAGGTAGAACTGGAAATTCGAGACTTGTCAAAGTAGACAGAAGCTGTTTGGAGACTATAAGCCCCAAGTGGCAGGTGTCCACCAGGGAAGGATTTTCTCATTGTAGGAAGAGACCGGAGATACTGAGCTGTCACATCAAGTGACTAGGAAGAGAAATGCCAGTGGCCACCACAAGTGCTCCCAGGCTTGTTCCTCTCATTACTCCAGAAGCAACTGGCTTCTATGTGAATTCATTATTCCACTAAAACAAAAACTATTTCATGGCCCCTATTTTTGCTTGTTTCTCTTATCAATGAGTCCCAAATGCACAGAACAGAGCCTGGTACACACTAGGCATTTTATATATCTATTTGTTGAATGAACTAAAGAAATTCACTCTCACTAACAAAAATTACAAAGTGGTGGGTGGAATGTGTGTTTAGAAAACCGGGAGAGGTAACTTTAATTGGAGCTTGATTAAGAATCATCTACATCAGCACTATTGATACCTCTTGTCATCCTTAAGAGTAAAGAAGAGATTTAAAAATCAGGCTGGGCTGGGAGTGGTGGCCCACGCCTTTAATCCCAGCACTCAGGAGGCAAAGGTAGAAGGGTTACCTTGAGTTCAAGGCCAGCCTGGGACTACAGAGTGAGTTCCAGGTCAGCCTGGGCTAGAGTGAGACCCTACCTTGAAAAAAAGAAATTAGGCTAAGCAACAGAGGCCTTGCAGGAAGGAGGTAGGCATGACAGGAAGTCTAAAATAAAACCTAACGATCCATCAAGGCCCAGTAGTGCAAGCCTGTAACCCAAGCAATTTGGGAGGCTGAAGCAGGAGGAGTGCAAGTTCAAGGCCAGTGTGAGCTTCAGAGTGAGCTCAAGGCCAGCCTGGACAACTTAATGAGGCTGCATTAAACCTAAAAAGTAAAAAGGGGTCTGGGGGTGGTGCTAGGTGGTCGAGCACTTGCCTAACATGTGTAAGGCTGTGACTTCATCCGGCCATTCCCAAACCTACCGAATGTGCTCTCTTTATGTTTCTTAGGAATTCAGTGATTGACGCCAGATACCATCTGGGAAGTTTCACTATTGCATTAGCCAGGCTTTATGATTTCACGCTGTCACTTAAAACATTTTATACATATTACAATTCGCTGGCATCAGGGTTCGGATTTCCACTCCAAAAAGACATCCAGTTCCCATACCCTAGACGGAGTGAGCTGTTATAGGCTGATAGGCAGAAAATACAGAGGATGTGGGGACCCATCATGTGACCAGTGAGAAAACGCAACTGACACCTAGGCAATTCAATCAGGGTTTTAATTATAACATGCTGCAAATCTGAGCTGTTTGTTAGTTAGCAGAGGCTCCAAAGGCCCATATTGCAGCACAATAGTTTCTCTTGACCAAAGATGGTTTCCATTTGACAGCGAACTGTGTGACCTCTACCCTCACACCCCTCTTGTCAAAGTGAGCAGTCCCGTTTTGCTTTGGAGGCCTGCTCCCCATCTTTGAAGCTCACGCAAACGTGTCTACGTGAGCTGCACTCTACCAGTCAGGATTCAGATGCAGGCCACAGAAACCGTTGTTGAGATTTCAAACAGAAAAAGAAAACGGGATTCCAGAGGAGTGTCCTGGGGCCCACCAAATCTTTAAGAGGGTGGAGGACTCATTTCCAGGCCCCACCTTTAGGAGACAAAACACCACCATGGATCTAGAGGCTGCCTCCTCTGTCCCCTCATCTGACCCCCACACAAGCTGAGATCAAGGAGAGGCCCCCAGACCCAGCCAGTTTCTGTCTGACTAGTGATGGCTAGGCCAGAGAATAGGACAATCTTTCACACGCTTTGTAGCCAAATGACAGACTCACTAAGAGGATTAATTCTGATGACAATGCAATCATGGGTGGGGTTGTCCTGAGCCCTGCTCTTGGCTAGTTAGAACCAAAGGTGTGTGTGTGTGTGTGTGTGTGTGTGTGTGTGTGTGTGTGTGTGTGTGTGTGTGTGCATGTGTGCGTGTGTGTGTGAGTGTGAGTGTGTGTGTGTGTGTGTTTTTGAGGCTTTAACTTTTTATCCATAGCTTCCATAAGCCATTATGACCCCCATCCTCCCTCATATCTCCTCCCCCTCTTAATTAGTCTCTGATTTGTTTCGGTGCCATCATCTTTTCCTCCCCATCTGTGTAGGTATTATCAGGCACTGTGAAGTCGTGAATGTCAAGGCCATTTTGTGTCTGGAAGTTTGTTTTGTAAGCAGTCCTGCCCTTCCTTTGGCCAAACGTGTGTTTAAAGTTCATGGCGCTGTCTTACAATGGCAAGAGAGCTGTTCCCGCCACCACAAGCCCCGCTCCAGGGATCCCTGATGGAGTTTTGACGTTTTAGTGTTTCCAGAAACATAGCTGAGCCCACAGTGTGGAAATCACGGATCACAACCCCACCTCGTCCGTTTTTTAGGCAGTATTGTTTCACAAAGAGCGTACAAAGGGGAGATGGTCCTTTCTGAACCTCCAGAGTGGAGTTGGAGAACGGCTGGCATGTGTTTTATTCTAGAAGCTCCACTGGAGGGGCAGGTGGGACAGAGGGGATCTGAAGACGATCTGTTGCGCAGAGCCACGTGGTTACTGGACATTCCAGCCAGGACCCAGAAGGGGAAGGGGAAAGGAAGGGAAGGGAAGAAAAGGAAGGAAGGAGGGAGGCAAGAAGGGAGGGATGGAGGGAAGGAAGGAGGGAGGAAGGAAGGAAGGAAGGAGGAAGGAGGGAGGGAGGGAGGGAAGGAG
>PVHP010046448.1:0-13300 GCA_004024765.1 Zapus hudsonius | reverse complement strand
TCCATGCCATCTTTTAAATAATGCTGAGGATGACACGGAGCTCACTAGGTATCCGCGGGGCCCGAGGAGAGTGAATTATTTATTGGGTTCTGCCATTCTGCTGATAATAAATCGATCACAACGATGCATTAACCTTCCACAAAGTCACACTTTCCCCAGATTTCTGATATTTTCACAAATCTTTTAAAGTCCAATGGAAATTTAAGGTCATTATTATGCTATACGTTTCATAAAAATATATTCATTCGGTGAAAGAAAATTAATTCCCTTAACCTATGCAATTGATAGGCTGACCTCAGTATGAAAACCTGCAATTTCACCTTCAAAGAAAATATGAAATCTATGCTAATTACTGTACCCTTTTGGGTACAAAATCAAGTTGAATTACTGAAACTTATTGAGCACCACAAAGGAAACTTCAGAACTGTTTGTCTGGAAAGAGCCTCCGAATGTCCCAAAGCACTTTCTTCTCTGCCATGAGCCTTCATGAAGCACAATTTTTAGTTCTAGACATTTCACTGATGTAACCCTTCCCCTCTCACCACACTTTGCGGAAGGCATACATCCTGTGCAACCTAAGCAGATACATAACCCACCAAACCAGACTCATGGTGAAACGTTTTAACATTGCTTTATTTACTTCGGAAGAATTTTTGTTTGTGTATTTGTTTGGCAGATCGAATTTAGGGATTTGCATATTCTAGGTAAACAATCACTCTACCACTAGGTTTTTTTTTTAAGTAATGCTACAGTGTATGACAAAACAACATCATTCCAAACATTATTAAATAAATTTCAATTATTCTACTTTTCTTAATGTTGCTTATTTCCCTCGAAAAGACGTTTACAGACTAAAATCTCAGTCTAGGACTAAAGCTTTTTAATAGTTTATGTGTGATCAAGAGAAAAGGGAGAGACATGGAAAGAGAGAAAGACCAGAGGGAGAAAGAAAGAGAGAGAGAGAGAGAGAGAGAGAGAGAGAGAGAGAGAGAGAGAGAGAGAGGAGCCAGAGACAAGGAGAAATAATGATAGAGAAAGACAGAAAGAAACAGAGCCCAGAGGACTCCAGTGCAGTGGCAGGGCCTCTTTCCACTGCTAATGAACTCCAGACGCATGAGCCACTTTGTGGATGCAGCTTTATGTGGTTACTGGGGAATTCAAACTGACAGGCTTTGTAAGCAAGCATCTTTAAGTGCTGCACCATCTCCTCAGGCTCAATTTTTAATGCCTATTAGCAGATTGTTAATTTCCTTCTGTGAGACTTACAGTCAGGTTGGAATATTTCATATACTTTTCCCATAAAGAAAGCACGCTCCCACTTAAAAACCTTCAAAACATTATCCCAGCCATCCAAGGCTCTCTGTGACCAACGACAGGCAACTGAGGGACCTGTCATAGTTTTTGCACACTGTTTTCAACAGCTCATCAGCAATATAAGCTTTGGAATCACAGCATCTCAGAGACAGAACTAGACTCAAAGGAAGCTAGTCTGCCTGCTAGCCAATGCTTGAACTTTTAAGATAACTTCTACCAAAGGAAACTTGAATCAGTGTTCTCTACTAGGACACTCCAAACTTTGGTCAGCTGACGGGCATCTCACATTCTTATGGGTGGCCTTTCCAAATCATTTGAGACCTTCTCCCTCTCTTTCTCCCCTGCGTCAAGGGTTCATGAAATGGGTGCGTCTGACTCAGACTCATACATCCAACTTGCTTAATTAGCTCCTGTTCATCCCAGCAAGCCCAGATTCCTTCTCTGCCAAACTCCTTCTCTTTATACTTGATCCCAAACAGATCACTGCAGGTTTACTTGACACTGCGTCATTATTTCTTTCTTTTTTTAAATATTTTATTTATTCATTTTCAAGCAGAGAGAGAGAGAGAGAGAGAGAGAGAGAGAGAGAGAGAGAGAGAGAGAGAGAGAGAGCACCAGGGCCACCACCTTGTGGGTCTGGCTTATGTGGGTCCTGGGGAATTGAACCCAGTGCCTTAGGCACTGGAGGCAAGTGCCTTCACTGCTGAGCCATCTCTCCAGCCCTATTTATTTCTAATGAAAAATGCTGGAGCTCGGGAGAAGTTTCTCTTCTGCAAGCATGAAGACTTGAGTTCAATCCCCAACAATCATGTAAAAAGTCTTGTAGGGCCACTCAAGCCTGTCAACCCAGACAGGAAGATGGCTGAGGCTGGCTGGTCTGTCAAGCTAACCACAAACTGCCCCAGGCTCCAGGTCTCAAGGAATAAAGGTAGAAGAGCGATAAATAAAGATCCCCAATGTCCTCCTCTGTCTTTCATGGTCCTACACTTGCATGTGTACACACACGCGCGCGCACACACACACACCAAAAAAAAAAAAGATGTTAGTAACCATTTTGTGGCTTCCACCATGCTGACTGAAATGCAAATATAATTGTACTAAAACAGAGACAATCGACTTGGAATCACAACCTTAAAATGGAAGTATGCCTGAGACCAGTGGCCAGTGATTTGGAGGGCTTGGGATAAAGCTTGGACATGGGCCCAGAAAGTACATAGTACAGAAGACCCTGAAGGCTTATGGGAGTTTATGATTCCTGTTTGTCTCTGCATTCAAGATGCTAAACTGAAGTCATTTTAAGTACATTTTAAAGAATTTTATCGATGGAGGAAAATTATAAATTAATTGTACACATAGTCTTTTGAGAAGTATCAAGTGCCTATAACATTCTCCCCAAAACAACTCAGATACAAAGTAAGGTTTCTAATTTAAAAAAAAAAATGATAAATTAAATTTACATAATTAAAATAATAGAAGTTGTGTGTGTTGTGTCCACTTATTTCTGAAATAATAATAAAAAGAAACAGGAACAGTTTTGTAAGAATATACTGAAACTATAATAGAAATAGAAAGCTGTTCAGGGGAACCCATTCACCAATGATAATACTTAACAACTCAACAAAGATGGTTGTTTGTGAGCTTTTTTGTTAGTTGATGTTTGTGGCTTATTTGTTCAAGATAAGGAAGCATTGATATTATTTTAGGTTTAGTAAGCTATAAAAAAATCTATAAATTTAAAAAATATTGAATTCAAATTCTCCAGCTGGAATAGGAGCTTTTCTTGAGCTTCATTTTTTAATTCATCTCCAATGTCTATAGAAACTTCATAGGAGCAAGTCGCTAGCTGTGATCTCTACACTGGAAAGTGGAGAAATAAGCTCAAAAGCAGTTAACAATTTTGAAAGTTCAGATAACACAGAATCCGAGATAACCATTTAAATGACAATACACGACAATGGCCACCTTTCCAGCCAGAGAAAGGTATAGCTTGAGCACATCAAAAGAAATCAGCTTCAAGATTAAAGTGAAGGATTGCACTACTTCAAGACACAGAGGAGGCTTTGGATGGAGTGGGTGGACATCAACAAGTAGGAGAAAGTGCACGTGAGACTGAGTAAAGGAGGCATTTCTCTACACCCGTGACTCCCAGGACCTGTAACTGGACTGAATGAAAGTCGGCATTTTAAAAAGTTACATCAGATGGAGCTTTGCTTGACCCTCCAGTATCATTTGTGTTTGTTTTTTGAGGCTTGGTCTCTGACCTGGAATTCTCCATGTAGTCCCAGGGTGGCCTGCCCCCCTCCCCAGCGATCCTCCTGCCTCCGCCTCTCAAGTGCTGGGATCACACCAGGCCTCCTGTCAAGTTCCCTTTGGCCAATCTGGTGACCATTTTAAGCACCTAAGAGCAGACTTTCCTTGCAACCATTTCCACTCTGGGCAGAGGGACAGCACCTCCCTGGGTGGCCCAGCAGAGGGATCATTGACCCATGCCATCACTAGTGTGGACACCATCCTGCTTCACCTGAAAGCCTGCTGTGATTGATGGGTGCAGACACCCCTCTGCTGGCTCCGTGAACAGGCCACTGGCTCATTTGTTGATCAGCTGGGAGACAACTTGCGCTGTTTACTGGTATTACAACATTAGGCTCAGTAAAAGGTTCCCAACAACAACAACAACAAGAGATTTAAAAGTAAATAAACACTGGATCTTACTGGATAACTTAATGTATATGCTTTTTCTGTGTTTCTTACCTATTTATCTATAGAAAACACTGAACATATTTAATTAGTGGTTGTATTTTAACAATAGTAATCAGGAAGAAAACTAAAATATATGCATATGTTTTATGTTTAAATGTATATATATTTTCTTCCTAAAAGTGATGGCATTTCCTAAGAAAGTAGCATGAGTGAGCAGAATACCTACATTTCATCTCAACAATCAATCCCCACCACCATTCTACAAAAAAATAATATTTATTCTCATGCTACAGAGGTGACTTAAAATATAGCTAATATTTTCACATTAATGTATCTAGTAAACATTTTAGCAGGTAGTAAATCCATGTCTAGGTAATGCTAGAACCAATAATATTTTGAATATTCTAAATGTTTAATGTGTTATCAACTCATTGCTACGGCTGCTAACCTATGCTTAGACTTCCTTCCCAAACACTAACTCACCCAGAAGATTACCTTGGTTTTCTAAGTGATCCCCATGTATGCTAATTCTACCAGAATGACTCACAGGTAAGTGACACTGTTTTAAGTCTCTTAAGAATTTTTTTTTCATTTCCCCCCTCTACTCCACCCTGCCTACCTACTGGACCACCGCACGCCCACCTAACTGGTCTCTAAGCACATGGTTTACCTTTCTGTCCGCATATACAGAAAACAATTTCTATGCATTGATTTTCTATTAAGAGAGTGGCAACCACTTGTTACCACTAGAAATTCTCTAGTATGAAAAATAAGCATTACTATGTACTAAAGGTAAGCTTCACTAGAGGTGAGATTCACCAGGGACCAAAGGTAAGATTCACTAAGCTCTTTTTTAAAAATATTTTTATTGGCTTAAAATTATATATATTAACAAAACAATATGCGCAGTATCATAAGTTATTAGAGAAATCCATTGAAACTAGGATGACATTCCCTTTTATGCAGTAGATATTCTCCCCCATGACTCTTGTATTCTTTCCCCCTTCCTCAAATTTCCCTGAGTCATGGTGGGCGAGTTTAAATTTTGCATAGTTATTACTCTTTCTGAAGGCCATTAACTGCATCAAATGAAGTATTTTGAATCTAGAATTGTAGGATACTTTCAAAACAGAAATTCTCCAAAAAAAATCCTTATCAGTCAGGAGAACCAGCCAATTGGGGCCATGAAGCACAAGGGGACACAGGACCTGGAGGCTCAGAATTGCAACAGATGTGCCCCTGAGACCAGTGGCCAGCGATAGCAACGGCTTTGAAGGAGGCCTAGGTCCCAGAGAAGTCCAGACTGTTTCCATGGCCATACTGTTTCAAAGAAGCCAGCAGGAAGCTAGCAGCCAGATCTCTCCATTCCTACTGCTTCCTCCTGCATCGGGACCCTGTAGCTCAAAGCTTTCACCATCTGTCACGCTACATAGAAAGTCTCTTCCCTCCCTCCTGAGAATCATCTCTCTAGAGACAGACATCACAGGAAAGTGCACACAAACGAAGAAGATGAAAAGCTGCAGGGCTTGGGCTGGAGAAGACTTCTCAGTGGTTAGGGCATTTGCCAGCAAAGCCTGATGACCTAGGTTTGATTCTCTAGTAGCTACATAAAGCCAGAGGCACAAAGTGACACCTAAATCTGGAGTTCATTTGCAGTGGCTAGAGGCCTGGCAGGCCCGTTCTCATCTCATATTCTCTCTCTCTCTCTCTCTCTCTCTCTCTCTCTCTCTCTCTCTCTCTCTCTCTCTCCCTCTCCCTCTCCCTCCCTCCCTCCCTCTGTCTCTCTCTCTCTGTCTCTCTCTGTCTCTCTGTCTCTCTCTCTCTCTCTCTCTCTCTGTGTGTGTGTGTTTCTGCTTGCAAATGGATAAATATATTTTAAATTTTTGCAGGGCTTGACAGGATAGACCATACAACTATTACATAGCACACAGCCTAACCACTCAGATGACACAGACAATAATAGCACTTTTGATGCTAAAAAATGGTCCATGTCAGAAAGGTGTGTCCCACTTCTCAGCTAAGATAGATAGATGATAGGTAAGAGATAGACCCACAGATAGAGAATATTTTTCCTGCCTCACGTGATGTCTATTTTCCACAGGGTGGTATTAGTCCTTCTTGGAATCTTAATCCCCTTCCTGCATGACTCACATTCTGTCTTGCCTAAGTGGTGAAGCTGTGCTGACACCCCCCCCCCACCCACTTGATGTGTTGATCTCAAAATGCCACAAGACACTCTTTCCTAACAGGCTAATCTTGCATCCCATAAAGGCACAGCTGCCTTTAGGAGGCCAGACTGCTTCTGTCAAAATCATCCTACAATATGTAAGTTTCAAAATAAACTGGAAAAGGGAGACTGGACTTATCAATTTGATGTTTTGAGATACTGGCTTATTTTTGATAAAAAATATTTAACTTATTGCTGTTATTATTAATCATTAATGAATATCCAAGGAAGCACATACACACTTACTGAATGGAAAACTCAGTAAGTCCTTGTTGAGGGCCTATGGTGGGAAGCAGTTTGTAACAGAAAAACCGCCTGCTGTCTTTCCACTGTCATAGGTACACTCTTTTCTCAGTCTGTTAGACACACAGAAGGAATTTATAAATTCCTGAATTAAAGAGAAAAGGTCATACATAAACACAAAAAATAACTTTTTATAGGAAAGAAACACTTTTAAAGCTGAACACATTTGAAGCTGGGAAGATAGCTCAGTGGGCAGTCTTACAACCCAAGCTTGGCTACCTGAATGTGGGCCCCAGGACCCATAGCACAATGCCAGTAGCTGGTGCAGAACTGTAATCCCAGTGCTGGAGAGGTGGACACTAGGGTTTCCTGCTAACTTGGCTAGACAAATTAGTGTGTTCTAAGATTCCAATGTCAATCTCTGCCCCCCCACACCTACACACACATATATACACACATACACACACATATCTTCACACACATACACACACGCGCACACACACATATACACACAGGCACACACATAAGCACCCACGTGCACAAAAACATACACAGACACACACACACACACATACACACACAAATGTGAGCCGTACATACAGACATGCTCTCCACACATAGACACATGCATACAAATAAATGGACATACTTGTTAACAGAAAGTTAACTATTAAATCAAGTGTTGTATGAGACTTTTATTAGACTTCCTTTTCAATGTAGAAAAGGATCCTCAAAGATTTTAAATTTCTCCATTTCATTCAAATTCCAGAAGCTGAAATGGAATTATGAACAAAGCTTCCAATGACAGGCTACTATGGAGTGAGTACTAACTTTTCCAAATTTAGAACTGTGTGCATTTTGCAGCCACAGAATGGCGGCTTGCATACATTATAGATGAGCTGGTGTCCAATTTTCAAGTTGTCTTTGAAAAGCTGAAGTGCTGATCTTCAAATGAAGGAGGAATCAATAATATCTCAACTTGATCAAATAGAGATAGAAATTTTAAAAACTTAATGCAAGGTGAGAATTTTGCCTCCAAAAAGTTATTTCACTGTATGATAAATAAGACTGCCCACTCAGTTATCCAGAGATTATCTCAAATAACCTCTCAAGGACTATATTAAGAATCATGTGTTTGTGCCACTTTAAAAAATTATTCTATTTGTTTATTTATTTATTTATTTATTTGAGAGCAAAAGACAGAGGGAGAAGGACTATATTAAGAATCATGTGTTTGTGCCACTTTAAAAAATTATTCTATTATTTATTTATTTATTTATTTATTTGAGAGCAAAAGACAGAGGGAGCAAAAGAGGCCGGCAGAGAAAGAACGGGCAGCCAGGGCCTCTAGCCACTGCAAACAAACTCCAGACACATGTGCCACCGTGTGCATCTGGCTTTATGTGGGGACTGGGGATTGAACTCAGGTCTTTCTGTTTTGCAGGCAAATATCTTAATCACTAAGTCATCTCTCCATCCCTGAACCACCTTTTCCTTGAACTGTGCCTTGTAATAGTTACAGAAATAACTATGATCATTACTTGATGACTTCTGGCCATGCAGCATATCAACTGTTATTGGAACACAAGGGTTTCTTCTCTCACACACATGTGCACATACGCACTTGCAGCAACCTGTCCTTCCACCAGAATTGAATTATCAACTACGTATTACATATATGCAGTAGCATGCATTTCTATATTTACTGACAAGCTTATTACACTTAGCACAATGCCTTCAAGGTTCATCCGTGCACAGTGGCTTGAAATCCGTGTCTCTTTACTGAGCTAAGACACAATCGTAAGAAATGAAAATACAGTGTTTATATATCTCGTTTATATAATGTTCTAGTCTGTAATTCAAAATAAACTGCCACATACTACATCGTATTTTGTTAAAAGAAACATTAAAAGAACGAGCAGCAGGATAAAATTGAACTTACTGAAACTCAGAGACTATGGCGTGCTCCACAGCTCCAAGCATGTGGGCTCTTCTGGGAGCCATTTTAATTCTTAATGTCTTCACTACTTGCACTTCCTCAATAATTGAAACTATCTAACAAAAAAAAGGAGGACATGGCTTTTCTCTCCGACCAGTGATGGCGTGAGCTTATTGGGAAAAGTAGAAAAATGGGAATAATGGTAGCTTAGGGAGACGCGCTCTTGACCAAGAATGTTAAAGTCTGTGCTCTTTTGAATTCTGATTTTAAACGCCTCTTTCTCTCTCTCTCTCTCTCTCTATATATATATATAAATATATAATATATAATATATAATATATAATATATAATATATAATATATAATATATAATATATAATATATATGTAATCCATATATATGGATCTTATATTAACATATCATTCAAGTAGATAAGAGGAAATCAATTCTGAAGTAAAAACCTGCTACTATTGATATCTGGAAATGATCACTACACTAGAGCCACAGGCCCTCAAGATGACAATTCAAGATGCCGAGGGGCAGACAGGTGCAACACACAAACTCTGTAACTCGCAGAAAGTCTAAAGCGTGTTTGCAAAACAGTATCTCTGTCTGCTACTAGCTTTAGCGTATTGTGCTGTGCAACGGGATGTATACGTGTAGTGTGTGCACATGTGTGCGGGGGGCAGAGGAGAACCTGACGTCCCCTGTCACTCATCTGCCTGTGTCTTGGAGACAGTCTCTCACTCAACACACAGCGATTGTTTTTGCCTTTTTCTGCGGCCAGCAGGCCCGAGAGCCTTGGCTGTTCACTCTCGGGGCCTCTCGCTTACAGGGCAAGTGCGCGCATAAAAAGTGAAGTTAACTGCTAAAGAAGGAAAGGATAATTGTGTCTTTTTTTCAATGGTATCTTTTTAAAATGTGGTGACAAATAAAGTGGAACCCAAAAGGTTTTCACAATCCAGTAGAAAGTAAGGATGGGAAAAAAAGAAGAGAGAAAAACGATGTTAAAAGAAAACCCTAGAGAATTTAGCATGAATAAATAAACTTTAAGATATAATAAATGTACAAATAAAATTCCACAAATTATGAGTTTTTTTTAATTCAAGCAATATAACATATTTACTTAGGAGATAAACACTTGAAATAAAACCATGCAACCTTTTTTTTAAGAAAATGCGAACATGGGGATGGAAAAGGGAACAACCATATAACACGAACCAAGAGAAATGGGCCACAGCGATGTTGAGAGAAGTCCAACTCAGAAAAGCAGCAAGGCTGGCAAAGGGACACATGCCAGGAGCCAAAGGAAAAGTCGCCAAAGAGAGATAATTATGAGCTGGTGTGCAAAACCAGCATAACAAAAATTTTTAAAGAACAAATGTGTAATCATATGAGGAGACTTTTCCTCATCTGGTTTCATGGGGATAGTACGTATTTGATTGCAAATAAACGCTGATTGGTGATTCTCCACCCAGAGGCATAACCCGTGCTTATAGCTACTTCTGAAAACCCATCCCGTGAGGGAGAAGAAAACAGCTCTTCCAGCAGAGCTGCTGAGAGAGGGAGACAGGCTTGTTTAGCCTAAAAGCTGATGGAGAAGGTGGGAAAGAGAGAAGGCTGTTATCCTGCTCAGATGGCTTGCGCCAGGCACTCCAGAGAGCTGAGAGAGGTGTCTTTGTGCTGCCTGCTGAAGGGGCCAAGACGTGTTTTCACAGAATTTCTACATCTGGCTTCTTGTAGGCACTCCTGCTCTTTGGATACAACTTTTTTGATGTATAAGGGCTTTATAACAATCGTATGTTCAACACTGATATAGAATGATGATGGCTTTAAAATGTGATTGGTGGCAAAGTATATGAAAGAAGAAGGGAAACCCCAGGTTAGAAACGCTTTGGGAACAGGAGGAGAATATCAGTAAATAACCATGAGCCATTACAGAAATGATGGTCATACTGACAAAGGTGTGTTCTACTCTACTGCGTGTTTGACACAGGAGTTAAAGCTGCTGAAATAATTTTATTAGTTGAGGTGAATAAGAATGACAAAAGATTTTTTTCAGCCAGGAGGCTATAGATACCAGAATAAGAACATCTAGAAATAGATTAAACCAAGTGCAGTGTAGAAGGACAGACTAGATTCAAAGGAGAAAGGGCTCATCCGACAGGGACGAGGGTGTGCAAATAACCTCAGCCTGCAAGAAGCTGAGCTTTCCTTTGTTTCTACCAGACACTGCTTTCTGTCAGACAAATGTATGCAGCAAACTCTAAACAATTACCAAAGCCCATTTAGATCTAAAATTCGGATTATAAATTAGGATCACTTCTCTCACGTTCTCTCCCTTAATGGATATCCTCAGAGAAGCCAATAAACAAGAAACAGTCCCATTGACAGAAAAGCCCAATTCCTCGCACAAAGCAGGGGCTTAAAGTGCTCACAAACTGTGGGGCTTCCGGAAGACAAAACTTACCGAATATCTACGTGCTAAAAAGGAAACCTCCACAATATCACTCCCTTTATTGCATATCCACATATAAAAGTAAAATCTATAAATGCATATTTTTTCAAAATTATAATTCAAATGTGATTCATTTTTGAAATATGTGATACTGTCACATTTTTATAGAAATAAAATGAGGATGGATGATGAAAGTACAATTGAAATGGTCGCATAAGAAGTCAGATGGATTTGTAAGTGGTTAATTCCAGGGAAACAGAGCAACATGACTATCACCTGCCTCTCATTTCATCTACCTGGGAGTCCTTTCAGGCCAGAATATTGGAATGTATTATTTCACACTGGTTCTTATATTTGCTAATCTAAAACATTTGTTCATAATATTAGTAAAACAAAAATTAACATTACCTTTAGAATTACATTAAATATGAATGATTCCAATAGAAAATCAGATAGAGATCAAGAATATATTATAAAACACACTGAAATAACAATAAAGCCATAGGTCCTTTGGTTCCAGTGTTATGACAGGCAGAATCTGGTCCCTGCTGCCTGGCAGCTAACGTCATCCTTGCTATGTGCCTATGTGGCTCGTTATACAGGATTCCACAAATAAAACTGGAATTCTTGGCAGCATCCTGAAGGACTGCAGACACCTGTTATTTGGCAGCCACAGTGTGTATCTTCAGCTATAAAAATAAGCTGCCTGAAAGTGTCTCTTTCTGTTGCACACATCTATGTGTGTATAGATGTGTGTATGTGTGTAGCATATGTGGTGTGTGTGTGTGTGTGTGTGTGTGTGTGTGTGTGTGTGTGTGTGTGTGCGTGCGCGCGTGCTTTGGTCATACTAGCTGACCAGAGCACTAACAATTCTTCAGTCTGTATGCCCCACGGGACTGGGGTTGCAGGTGTGCTTGGCCATGCCCAACTCTTTACGTAGTGGAGGAAATCAGACTCTCTCAGGTCCAAGGGTTCTTCCCCATTAAGTTACAGTTCCAGCCTCCACTGACTGTTTCTTAATGCCTCAGAGCCCTTTGATCTTTTGACAGAGCTGGAGAATAGACAGAGCTGTACCGTTTTGAGCAATGTTTGACCACTTGTAGACTCTGCCCTCTAACCCCCAGTTTTGCCTCTCTTTTATTTTCTTTCTTCTTCATAATAACCAAAGACGTTACTAAAATCATCAGTCTTCCAAAATAAATGAAGTCATCTTAGATGCATGTGCTGGTCAAAGGAGTCTTCGTGTGTGTTAAGGGTATAGGGAAGGAGGCAGAGTGATCCTCAGGCAACTGGGATTAGTATCTGGCTGTCTGAGCCTCAATTCCAGCTGCCGCTCCCCACACCACACACGAGGGAAAGGAAGGTCAGATCTGCAACACGTTGAGAACAGAAGAACCCTTCATGGACTCGTTAGTGTGGAATGGGCCAAAATGTGTGCAGAGGTGAAAATCAATGGGAAATAACCAAAGGAGAAAATGACAATTGTGGTGAGCCAAGGTAATATTTCATGTAACCAAAAATAAATTTCTAAATTGCCATGCTATTACTAAAAAGAGATTCAGTATTCAACACATATGTAGAACAATTTCATGACTCAGAAAAAATAATGCTCTGTCATGCAAATATCTACCTTGATCAATAATCCAGCTGAAATCTACTTAGGGATCTAGACATAAAATTATTACAAAGATTAAGACTGTGATAAGGATGTAAAATATTTTTACCTTGGGGACTCTAGTCATGCATGTCGGGAATATTGCAGCGCTTATAATTTGAATTTAAGTGTCTCTGAATGGTTCATGTGCTAAAGGTATCATAAGGGAGAAAGCTTCGAGCTGGGGGCTACTTAGAAGTCTTCTGGTCATCAGTGGTGTACCCGTAAAGAGACCGTGGGACCCTGGTCTTTTCTTTCCTCTTCATATACTTGCCCTGAGGTGAATGGCCTGTCCCCATCATGCCTTTCTGCTACAAGGAGTGGCCGCCAAAGCCCCCAGCAGCAGGTTCAATGGACACGGGCTGCACCCTCTCCAACAGCCATTCAAAGCAAACCTTTCCCCTAAGGTAATTCTCTGGCTTACTTTGTGATTGTCATGAAACATTAGCCAACAGGGTCCCTAAGAATTTAAGAAAACTAATAAATAGAGTGAAGTTTATTAAGCTCATCACGTTATAATAGAAGATTGAAGAACTCTCTACATAAGACTTCATGCATATTAACAATTTGTTGAGGAAAAAATAAAGCCATCAACTTTTTAAGAGAGCTAGAGACTTTCTCTTATTGAAGTGAGAATCGGAGAAGCCCTGCCACCCAAGCCATTCTCTCTGGGACAGGGTGGGTGACAATGTGGGAAGCATTCTCTGCTGTGTGGGTGCTGAGCTTAACACTCTCTGCCTTTTATGTCTCTCTCTGCTTTTTTTTT
>PVHP010046447.1:0-13289 GCA_004024765.1 Zapus hudsonius | reverse complement strand
CCAAGAGCCACACAAAGGCTGAGCATGTATTCTACCACTGAGCCACACCCCAACCAATAAGTAGATTTATATTTGGTTTATGAATAGTGTGAAGTAGAGCAGAGTTATAGACTCACACGTTTAAATTAGAAGAGCATCACAGAAATTACATGGCTCCAGCATTTGGTTTAACAAGCATAAATATTGAGATCCATGGAAGTAAACACATTTATCCAAAGTTGTAGAGTGAGTGGTGAAAGATTTGGGGAAAGCTGATAAAAATTCTATTGAGTAGCTAACTCCCAACTGTCTGCTTATCATAGTTGTGTGAATAGCTTATTGCTTAAGAGCAGATAAGCACTTATATACAACTAAATTATTCTGTGGTTCTTAAGATAATATGAATCTATATGTTAGAATACATCTTTGAGAAATGTGAACAACAGAAAAAAAACACCAAAACATCTAACAGTAAAATCGAATTTGCTTTCCATTGATGTACAGCTGAAGTCTAACTCTCTTCCAAGTGCTAGTTAAAAAGGTCGTTCTCTAAGGGATATTTCTCCTTCCTTGATTTGTAGATGCCTTCATTTTGGGAAGATTGATCATGAATGGATTACTCTCTTATATTTAAGATTAGAATTTTTAAGCAGAGATCTGAAAAGAATTTTTCTTTGTTGCTGATTAATAAACAGGTCTGAACAGAGAGCACCTCTCTTTTGTGGAAATCCTGATATATAGAGTCTTTAGACTCTCTCTAGCGTCACATCCCTCCTACGCATTGTAGGAAACATGACCAAGTTCCAGAAAGTGTGATTTAGTTTCAAACCAGGCTGTGTAGTTTCTGGTTTTCCACAAAGTGGTTTTATATCCCAGCTTATCTCAAAGTAAGAGAGATGTGTAAATACATTTAAGACACCCTTCAATCTTAACACTATACAATTATAGTTAAAAGGAAAACAAATATGTGCTCATTGAACTACCTCTGACAGGACTTTCCCTGAAAGACAATCATGCTATTTAAACATATGTGTATCTTCTAGACACATCCTAAATTAATACTTCCACTCACCCCTCAAGTTATAGCCTGCTGAGTGAATTGTTTGACCAATAAAAAATTTCTGTAGGACATGAAGTTATTAGGAATCAAAAAATACCAGAAAAAAATAACAGTAGGGGATTAAGCTCCCAATCTCTCTCTCATATATATGAGATATCATATATACATATATGATGTACAGAATGTACAGATATCATATATATATATATATATATATATATATATTTAGTAACTTTTTGAAGTATAGGGGATTGAACATAGGGCGTTGCTCATATTAGATAAGTATTCCAACTCAGAGATATAACCTTTTGCCAATTAAAAAATATTTTGAGAAAAAACCTTACTAAATTGTCCAGAGTGAGTTTGAACTCACTTTGTCACCCAGGCTGGCCTTGAACTTGAAGTCTTCTGCTTTGTTGGTAGTTGAGATTTCAGGCCCATGCTACCAGGCCATCGATGGGATATATTTTATGCTATATGTTTTTCTTGTTAATTTTTCTGTGTTCATGCATATGTACATGCTATATGTTTGTGAACTATTATTGACAAATTTTCTATCTTTGCCTCAAAGCTAGATGTAGCCAAAGATCTAAAAGGCAGGTGTTCTGAACCCATGATTGGATACATGCTGATAAAATACAGACTAATTGTTGAATACTCTGAGGTCCTTCAGCCTTTTGTGTTTTACCAGGCGATATTTTCATATGATCACTCTGATTCCATCCATTTCTCTTGAGCATCAGCTCCCTTCCTAACTCACATAGTTTATCCCTCCTATTCTTTCTAGCAAAACAGTGCTCTTCCTGATTAAATCATCTCATTCACAGGCCAGAGGACTGAGGACTCATCAGTTTAATTCCAGGCAATACTATACTACTTAGGGGATGGGCTCCTTTTTCATTCCCATAAATTTCCACTTATGTCTAGACACAAATTATTTATAATATAAATAATTTCACATTATCACCTTTACTACTGAAATGTAGACACCACTCAGAGGTGGTGTCTCCATTGTTTATTTCTGTGTTTTGGTTTTTCAATAATTTCAGAAAAAATGAATTAATTAAATTAATGCATATACATATGCACAGACTTTTGTTCATCAGTTTTTAGATCTGTCAAATTATTTCCCTCACAATTTAATTTCTAAAAAAGCTTCTGAGATCTGCCACTTAAAGTTTCATTGCTAATGGTTACATCCTCTTCTCAACAAATGTATTACTCCACTATGTATTTATCTTATTGCTCTGTAATGGGAATAATTTTCTCAGTCTAGATTCTTACTTCACATACTGTTATATAGTTTGCACTTGTATCCCACTTCTACATGCCCCATGAAACATATTAGGTTTTGATACTCAAAAGGAAATTATTTTTCCCATTTCTTTCTAAGATAAGAAAATGCTTAAGGCACTATTGATTGACTCAGTGACATGAGAAACTGAAAATTAATATGGTTGTATTTCCTCTTCCCTTTTCTTATTGTGAGCTGTACTCTCACCTATAATATTAAAGTTTATAATATGTGCCGTCTCTTTTGTAACAGCCATTCCCATCGTACTTAGGCTTATATTGATATTTTATGTTTAAACATCAAGAAACAACCCCACTTTGGCCAAGGCATTCACTAGACTCTTCATCAAACATATTTTAAAGAATTATGCACCTGACATTTTAGTCTTTAAATGATTACTTGATTAAGGACATCTGTTGCAAACATGAGTCACATTTTGATTGGGTCAGTGGCCTTCAATGACATTTTGTCCCATGTCTGTCTATAGATGCAGCACCATTAAATTATATCCATGAACAATGTTGTGGAGGAATCGGAGTCCAGCTATGCTTATCCCCTTTGGATATGCAATAGTTTTTAAATATAAAAATATAAAGAATTCTTTCTTCATTCCCCAAATTCATCAATTTAATTTAACCAGGATGTGACTCAGACCCTATTGTTTTGGAAAAAAATATTTCTTGGAATATAGCATGGTCTTTCAAAATCCCCTTTGCAAGCCCTTTAAAACTATGACATATGATGAATTGAAATGGGAGACTTGTTATGTGACCTTGAGGAAATTACCTCTGCATATCAAGATTTCACCGTCTTAATACAGAGATGATTTTTTTTCCTACACAGAAGGTGCTTATTTGGAAGTCTTCACTGTCTTAGCTCATAGAAAGAAAAGCCAGAACTAACAACCAGCACATCCCTGGAGAGGCTTCAGAGAACTGCACTCACAAATCATGTTATCCTTAAAACTAGAGAGACATCATATATCTAAAAAGATACATGATGATATGAAGAATATACATATGTATATATGTATATATATGTGTGTGTATGTGTGTGTGGTGTATCTCACATTGTACAGAGAGGATCAGTCACTGGAGTTAATGAACGTTGGAGATACTTAAACAGTAAGTAATTAATTGTGCAGTGTTAGAAGAACCCACAGTTTAAATTTTACTGCCACCAGACCCACTAGGTTTCCTGTGAATATTGGAGAAAAATCCCTCATAATTTCATTTGATGCAGAGGGAAAATAACTATTTGGAAATGTACTTAGAATATTGTGTATTATGCCAAGTGTTGATCTAGTCTTCACCATATCATCAGGCAAAGGAACCTGAACAATGAAGAGGAAAGGAAATACACAATTCTGGCCTCATCCAACCTTCTCATCTAGGTAATGGTGTGTGTGTGTGTGAAAATGTGAGGATTATTACCAGGGTGAGAGTCTCTCCAAATGATTGAGACCTAATTATAGTACTTTAGAATATTTCCTTCCCCCACCTCCCCTTCCCACCATAGGATCAGGGTTCCTATATGGAGATATGAGATTTCAGCTGAATGCATTGCCATGTTCAGGGTCTACTTAACTAGAAGTTTTAGAGAAAGCAAAAGGCAACACAAGAGAGGGGGAACAGTAGAGCTATTGAAAAGAGAAGCCTCTGGCATTTGTAGCTTTGGGAAATGGTAAATACAACCTAACATGTAGACATAAAAGTAGAAATTTCACACTGAAGCCTTTTCACTTCATTTTCTATGATGTTATATGTTTCTTTCCTCATTTATACATTCAGTACTGTAAATCTCCCTCAAACCACTGCTTTCAATGGAGAGATGGTTCAGCAGTTAAAGGCACTTGCTGAGGCCTGGGTTCGGATTTCCCAGTATGCACATAAAGCCAGATACACAGAGTAGTGCATGTGTCTGGAGTTCATTTGCAGTGACAGGAGACCCTGGTACAGCAATTCTCTCTCTCTCCCTCTCTCTCTTTCTGCCTGTCTCTTTCTTTCTCAAATAAATAAATAAATTAACCAATTAAATATTGAAAAACTTAAGGGCGCATACCAGGCACATACATAGATATGCATATTTGCACACAGACATAAAATCACACACCTGTGAGCATACATACACATAAGTGTGTGTACACACACACACAATAAAACAAACAAACAAACAAAACCCCTGAGAGTCTGGTAAAGTTCCTGAGCTGCAAGCTCATGCTGTTTTCCCTCACCCACTTCAGGATCCCTGGAGTTCTGACTCTACATTTCATGAGACTAACACACCACCAAATGCTCTGAGGAGGCTCCTTTCCTTAGAGATCTTAAAAAGGGGTGACCTCATTTAGCAATTGCCCGAGTGGCACCAGAATTCAGAAAACAGCCCATGTGGAACCAGCTTGCTTGAATGTTACAGAAGCCATTCATATCTCTATAGACGACCTTCACCATGGCAGACAGCATAGTAGATTGTGATTTTATTATTGCTTTTTTGCTCCTCCTAAAGATGCAAATTTCTTGAAGGCAGATGGTATAATATGTTTTCTCTGTATTTCAAAATACCATACACAAAGTGGGTATTGTAATAAATAGCAAATATGTGATCATTATATCATGAGGATATTTCATTTTTGTATGTCTTAAATCATCAGGTTAAATTGGTTTTGTAAGCATAGTTAATCAGTTATGTTTGTTAATTTTTTAATAGCCATGATAGATAATTCTGAAAGTGCAAATATTCATTTGTTTATCTGGTGAGTTAAACCCAGGGAATATAGTTCACTCAACATTAAAGTATATGCATACTTCTGTATAAAGTGAAATCATCTAGTGTAATCACAAATATAGTTATATTAAGTATTTAATTCATATATACACTTCTCTACAAAAACCTTTATTTCAATTTCTTACATATCCATTAAACTCACCATAATTTTTAATCTTTTTGAAACATGGAATCATTTTTAATTTGTCTTTAATTTTTTAAAATTAATCATATTTATGCAGGTTACAACTGAAAAATAAGATATATGACTCACTACAAAGAAATGCAAAAGGTGTAGCAGTTAGGAACCCTAATTGCTTGCCCTTTAAAGCACCTGACAGCTTTAAGTTATAATGGCTTTCCCTCCTGTTCCAGGAAAAAAAAACGAGCAGGAGACCTCACTTTAAAAGGTTAATAAAAAAATGATCCTTTCCAATTTATATAAATGCCAATAAAAGCACAGGCTGAGCGCAGCCTGGCTGGGGGACAATTTTCTTTATATACAATGTCTTACTGGTGCTTTTCATTGACTCTTCTCAGTTTGCTAGAGCCATTCATCTCTCCAGATGCTTGTGCTTATTAAAATAATAAATACAGATCAGATTTGAAAACAAGTCCAATGAGCATCTTCTTTTAAACTTACAATGCATTGATGTCCATTTTATAGTAATAGTACACAATAATTTCAGTGGAGCTACCCTGTTACCTAATCATTAGCCTCAAGGAATTGTTTGCATCTAAATAAATTTAATTTAAGTCATTAAACTATGTCTCTATTGTAGTGACCTCATTGTAAGTGTCTAGTAGGTGAATGTCACCAGGGATAGCATAGTACACAGAGAATATTTTTTTAAATATATTTTAAAAAATTTTTTATTCATTCATTTTCAAGCAGAGAGGAGAGAGAGAGAGAGAGAGAGAGAGAGAGAGAGAGAGAGAGAGAGAGAGAGAGAGAGAGAGAGAGAGAGAGAGAGAGAGAGAGAGAATGCACCAGGGCCACCACCTTGTGGGTCTGGCTTATGTGGGACCTGGGGAATTGAACCCAGGGCCTTAGGCACTGGAGGCAAGTGCCTGAACCGCCGAGCCATCTCTCCAGCCCCACAGAGAATATTTGTAACACTGCATCGTCATGATTTTTTTTTAACAGAGACAAGTAGAGTTTTCAACCGATTGTGGTTAGAATTGTTGTTTTCTATTGAAAGGCCTGAGTGGAATTTTTTTTTCTGAAACATTTGTGTTAGTTTTTCTTTAAATTTATTTAGAACAAAACATGGGGTGTGAGTTCACATTTGGACTATTGTCACAAAGTTTTTTTTTATCAATCAGAAAGAGACAGAATATTCCAAGAGATACTTTATTTGGTGAGAAAAAATATTGGTAAAGATTGGTGTAAGTGGTAAAATTGGACTTTATACTCATATCAACTGACATGATTTTCATATCTTACTCTGCTATTCCATGGTGCTTCACTTGATATTAGCTCAATGTACTTTTAATATTTAATATTATTTACAATGTTCATACTAACATGAGAAAAGTATATGAGTTAGTGATCAAGTTGTCAATACCTCACTTGGTTACCGACCAAATTATATTATTAGATAGTGACAAACATTGTGATAGACAGAAGTATAAATTTGGAAGAACCTTATTAATCCTTCTATTCAGTATCTAACGCATGTGAAATAAGTCCCATAAAATTCATTAAAAATATTTGGGCACTATGTCAGAGACAGCACAAAGTGAGGATGGAGTCATCAACAGAGACTATGGAATTCATAGTATAGTCATGAGGTTCACGGGCTAAATTGCATACAGGTAAATTGGGTGTTAGTGTAGAGAAAAAGGAAATAAAAGATTATAGGTTGTAGAGAGACCATGTTATAATGGAGTTTGGGGAATAACTTTATGATCAGTTGATATCTGAGCAAAGATTTTAGATGATGAGAGAGTCTGTCCTGCAGATCATTTAGAAGATATTCCAGACAGAAGATATGACATCTGAGAAGTCACAGCAAAATAAAATAAAAAAGAAAGAAGGAAGGAAGGAAGGAAGGAAGAAAGAAAGAAAGAAAGAAAGAAAGAAAGAAAGAAAGAAAGAAAGAAAGAAAGAAAGGGGGTGGTAGATATTGATTTCAGGGAGTTACTTAGATATGTAACCACATGTGATTTTGCTTTAAGATGTACTAAGAACCTTGAGTTAAGTGAAATGGTAGGTTATCACATCAGGAGGTTTACACAGAGGTCCTGGGCGGCTCCCTAGAGAACAGGTTTCAGAGTTCTCTGTGAATGCAGGCATCCCATCAGAAGCTTCCATCACAATGTGCCCATCACAACATCACATGGCAAAGACAAGAGCAGTTGGGTTTTGGGTGTGGCTGGACAAACGGCGTTCAGTATGAGAAAGTCCATGTTTATTATGTATCGGATGCCAAAGGATTTGCTGATGTATTCATGAGAAAAGGAAAGGAGAGCAATTATGGTTGATTGTTCCATTTACAGCCTTGCCAATTACATCAGAGATTATAAAGAGGAAAACAGCAAAGTAAGAAGAATCAGAAATTGAGGGAGTCACATTAATTTGCTAACAAGTCAGACATGCAAAAAGCAATGTTGTACAGAAGACCCCCAAGTGATTACTTACTGAGACCCTTACAGCCACTCATTTTATTACTTTCTGAAGTCATCCAGTCTTCTGACAGAAAATTCTAATTATTAGAATATTTCATTAAGTTAACGAAGTATTTTCCTACTTTTAACTCCTTATCCAATGATAATAATTCTATCTCTACAGAACTATAATACCTCTTTATTCATCATATATATACATATATATATATATTTTCAGAGGCTATTTTACTCTATCCATCTTTTCTTTTCTAGGCTAAGCATCCCACTCCTGGAGTTCTCCATCTCATATGGTTTGTTAGTTCTTATCAAAGTGAGTACTCCTTATTCTCCAGTGGGTCTTCAATGAGTCTGAGCAGCGAGCAATTTGTCTAGATAGTTTTAAAACTTTTATTTATTTAACTGCATGGAGAGAGAGGGGAGAGAGAGAGAGAGAGAGAGAGAGAGAGAGAGAGAGAGAGAGAGAGAGAGAGAGAGAGAGAGAGAGAGAGAGAGAGGCGGGGAATATGCTAGGACCTCAAGCCTCTGCAAGGAATTCTGGACATGTGCACCATTTTCCAGTTTGTGCATCTGGATTTATGTGGGAATTTGGAAATTCAACCTGGGTCATTAGGCTTTGCAGACAAGCACCTTAACTAACGAGCCCCTATCTGGAACTTTATAGGTAATTTCACCATACATCCTTTTTGGCAATAACTTTGTCTTCTGCCTTCTTTCTCATTCTATCTGATTGTTGAGTTCATTATAATATGCAAGTGGCATATCTTTGCAGACTCTACAGCAAAGGACAACTGATTATTATCATCGTGTTTGATTTTTCTCTTGCATCCTGACTAGTATTTATATTTAATCTGACATTTGTCCCAGGAAGGCTGCAACCAAAACTTTTTCTAAGAATATTTTTTCCTGTGAAGTCAGGATGGAGGGGGTTCTTTAAAGTAGAAGAATCAACAGGGTGCCTAAAAATCAAAATGGCATTCCAAAATAATGGACTGAATGAAGAAACATATGAAGATATCTATGCTAACATCTGATTTAGGTGAGAAGATAGATAATATATTTTATGCAGTCTTAATTTGATGAAATAATTTTCCTAGTCAAAGAGTACTCTTGGCAGGTGTCACTGTGCTTGAATATTAATGAGGATATTTTTCCAGCACTGCTTGTCTTCGTCATACTTTATGCCATAGATTTATTTCAAAGACCACTCTCTTGATTTCACAAAAGGGCATTATTTATACACACATTTTTTAGTATCTATTTATTTATAAAGACATATCTATAAGATCAAAAAAATGTAGTGGCAAATATTGAATGCTGTATTAAGTCAACATTCCCTAGAGCTTTTGAGAGGATTTGTAATATAATGTTGGCAATAAAGGAGGCCATTATTTAATTCCCTTTCTTCCTCAGCATCCTCAAGTATCTGGTAATCCACTAAACTTCTGCAACTCACTTAGACATAAGAAATGAAATAAATGGAATTGACTGCTGGTTTAGAACAGAATAAGGCATAGTTCGATATGTGCCTTATTAAAGCTATGCTGGACTTGTTACATCACTTGGGATATCATTTCAATTTTCAGTTGTTGCTGAAAAATCAACGTTCCTAAATTCAGATACATTTAATGGTAAAATATCAAAAATAGCTTTAATGTCTTATAACTAGCATTGTGTTTTATAAATAAATCATTGTTTGTTTATAAAAATAGATACAGGAGATATTTCAGCTTTTCAAAGCCCTTCATAGGCTGCAGACAAAAATGATAAATAAGGTAGGTGAAGCTACCATTTTCTCCATCTGCATTCTACTGAGGGTCCTCCTCAGTAGGGTTACCGGTATTCACAATGGGGTTATCAATGCATTAGTTAGTCTCTATTGGGGGTGGACTATGCCTTTCTACCCTGTGGCTCTCACAATTTTTCTATGCCCTCTTCTGCAATGTTCCCTAAAGCAGCATACTTAATTTACTCTTTTCTTACAATAGAATCTAGAGGTTACACGATTAGTACATATAAATAGGACATCTAGGCCTTAATTGGCTCTTCATTAATGCATTTATTTTATTTGAGCAACAATTACACTACTACAAAACCCTATCATTTCAAATATGCACAAGAAATACAGAAGTGTAATATTTAGTGTATGAACTGCTGTAATGTTGGGTAAGCACTGGATCTTCATAGTAATGGGAAAGTTGCCAATTGTCTGGCCCTTTCTTAATTAGTATCAAGCTAATCTGTATTTCCATCCCTCCCACCTTCTCTTCTTCCTTCCCTCCCTTCCTCTATCCCTCACCACTCCAACAATCATCTCTCATTTGCAGACTGTAGACCAGGAAAGCTGGAAGTCCAGTCTAAATCTAGTATGGAGGGCAGGAGGCCAATGTCCTGGCTCAAGCTGTCAGAATGCCTGAAGTTTAAATAGTGTAGCGGACACTTTCATCTCCATTTTGTGATGTGAACTACTCAGAAAGCTTTCCTATAAAGGCCATACATAAATGGAAAGGAATGAAGGGCCATAAAAAGCTAACAGGTGCTATGCTGAATTTCTGCCCCGACCTACTCACTCAATGACTAAGGGCAAACAGCAGATTGCCAGAGGTTATCCTCCATGGCCAGAGGTTATCCTACCAGAGGGAAGCAGATCAGTAAACACAGGGTTCAAGACTTCTTATTATCTCATCAAGTATACACAGACCTATGGCCAAAGTTAGCATATGAGGCAATAGGGAACCAATAGCCTTAAGCCACAGCTACTGCTTAAGTTAGCCAATCACCTACAGAGTCTGTTCCAGCCACTGGCTGCACTAGTTATATTAAAAGAGTATTTTACAATTTTCCCTCCTTGTGTTATGATTTGCTGTGATGTAATTCAAATCTCCCGCTCTTTTTTTTTTTTGCTTTAAATGGAGCCTGTGAGCCTTGCTCTGAATCACCTTCTTGCTAGACTGTGGACCCCTGCATTCTGGTTTGCTATCTCAAGAAATAAACGCTCTTGTTTTTGCATATGTGAGTGGTGGTCTTCGTTGGGATGATTTGCAGACCCTAACATTCTTAAGTAGCTTAAGTCATATATTTCCTAATATATTGCATTTTGAAATATTTTCTAAGAATGCACAGGTTTGTGGTAGTAAAGAATCACACTGTTGAATTAATCATGGAAATTAGTTATGTGTGTTTTATTAAAGTAAAAATTGTCTACAGGAATGGTTATGCATTTTTAAAAGGTGACACTAATAATTTTCTCATCAGCCATGGAAAATATTGATCACCAATCCCAGTGGTCTAATCATAACTTCTTATATGCTGTGACAAGAATAGTTTATGAACTGTGTCTCTCTGCATCATTTTATTTGATCCCCAAATCCAAAATTAGATTTTATTATTTTTCTAAGAGAAATAAAACAAACACCAGTAAGGAGATTTGTCAATGATGACATGTCCAACACACAGAGCACTGGTTGTAAACTGGATTCAGTTCCACTCCAGAGACAAAGCACTGAGAGAAATGGAGAATCGACAGACTCCTGCACACATGCCAAGGCCTTTGGGAGCTGAATGTGAATATGAAACAAGATGGCCTGTGTCCTTCCATCAGGGGTCATATTCCTAACACTTGACAAAAGCACACAGCAGTCTGCACACTCAGACTTTTGGAAAGGAAACTTTCAAGTAAAAATTCCTGGGTTCATTTGATGTCAATAAGTTGACTATTTCTGAGGATGGGTAAATGGCTCAAAGGGTCAAGGACTTGCCCATGCAATCATGAAGACTGGCATTTGGATTCCAAGTATCCACATTAAAAAAAGTCACTCCTGCAATGGTGGTATTGAGGAGGAAGAGATAGGAGGATCCTCTGGACTTGCTGGCTAGCTCTGGTTTCAATGAGAGACCTTGTCTTGGGAAAGTAAGGAACAGAGAGATAGAGGAAGGCAACTTTGGTTAATCTTGGATCTCCACATACAAACACAGGAAACACACACTGACACCCACACTCATTTGAATATATGTACACACATGAAAACTACACACAGAAAATAAATTTTACAAAGATAAGTTTTTCTCAAATATCTTGGGAATGTCTAAATATAAATAATACAATGATTGGGTTTACAATTCATAAATTTTTGATATTTTTGGGTGAGTAGGTTCTTGCTCCAGCCCAGTCTGACCTAAAATTCACTATATAGTCTCAAGCTGGCCTCAAACTCATAGCAATCCTCCTACCAATTTTTAAAAAGATAAGTAATTCTAAAATATCTTGGAAATGTCTAAATATCCAGAATACAATGATTGTATTTATAATTCATAAATTTTAATGATAACTGAAATCATATATGTTAAATATCTTAACATGCTGCATTTTCTCTGGGAAAAGAATGTTAAAGTTTCTTCAGATAAGAAAGAGCATCCAGGGCTGGAGATATGGCTCAAGGGTTAAGGCACTTGTCTCCAGTGCCTAAGGCCCCTGGTTCAATTCCTCAGGACCCACATAGGCCAGATCTACAAGGTGGTGGCCTTGGTTCTCTCTCTTTGTCTCTATCTCTCTCTCATCATCTATCTCCTGTATCTCTCTGCTTGAAAATGAATAAATAAAATATTTTAAAAAAAGAAAGAGCATCCAGAGTAGAAACTAAGAAAAGCACGGATGAAGAAGAAAAGAGAAGAGGGGAGAATGCCCATGGAGAGGAATGCAGAATTTCATTTATTCACAAATTTCAAAAGCCACAAAAAAGTCCCATCCTGGTATCAAATTCAAGTACTCAAAATAGATTTTTTTTTCATGCATTGATTTTAATGTTAAATAAATTGTGCATACTGTCACTTAAGTTCTTCCTAGAAGTTGGCAGTCAAAATGCTTTGGCAGCCCAAAGCTTTCCCCAGCTTGTTGAAATAAAGCTCTTGATACTCTGGTTCCAGGAATCCTTTGTGCACACACAGCTATCTGCATTAACTTCAATAACCATCTTGTGTAGGAGAAACTTGTTAAACCAACTGAGCTAATGGACAGTGTACAGATGAATCTGAGACTTCTTTGGAGAGCTCTATAACTGAAGCCCCAAGTGCTCACCACAATTTCCAGCGAAGCCTATGCCAGAGAGCCAAGATACTGAAAACCTGAATCTACCTCAATAATCACAATAGAAATAGGAACCCCTATGACTCAGGGAACTGAGCGGAAGAGGGGGTGTATGTAAGAGCCATGGTGGAGGAGAATATCCAGAGACATTGCCTCTCCTCAGTAACAACATACAAGGGGGAAGAAAGAAAACCTAGCTACCTCTGGTGCAGTTCTTAACCCCTAACCTATGGACAGATCCAGTATGCGCACTGAGGAGGGAACCCAGTGGGTAGGGGACAGAGAGGAGGGAAACAGGGACACATTTACAAGATTTGCTCATACAATGTATATACTTATTCATAATTTCATAATAAAGTTTTTTTTAAATATTTTATTTACTCATTTTCAATCAGAGAGAGAGAGAGAGAGAGAGAGAGAGAGAGAGAGAGAGAGAGAGAGAGAGATACGAGGGCCACCACCTTGTGGGTCTGGCTTATGTG
>PVHP010046446.1:0-13277 GCA_004024765.1 Zapus hudsonius | reverse complement strand
TTCTGCACATCCAGTTTCCTAGACATGTTAACAAGTAAAAGTAACCATCACTGACCCTGAAATTTAGGACATATGACACTTTGGACATCTTTATCTCATTGGTATGAGAAATAGAAATAAAAAAATGAGATGAGAAAGAGAAAAATTAGTCTGTGTTTGATAGAGAAAGTATCATTCTGTTCCAGGAGGAGATGGCAGCAAATGGTCAGCAGGAAAGACGGTCTGCACTCTGAGTCCTGTGACCAACTATCAAACCTGTCACCTGAGGAAGTCCTGGCAGCCGCAGATGCAGAGAATTGAAGAAGAAAGAGATCACTAAAGGAGTGAAAGCAAGCTCTTAGGAGACAAGTTCTCCTTCCACTGCAACAACTGACAATTTGTTTTTAAAATTTTGTCATTCACTGTGATGGTTTGAATGGATGTCCCCCAATAGGTTCCAGAGTTTATTAAAGTTTTTCTCTAGCTATGTGGCTGGAGGGTATGACACCTAGGCTGGATTTTAGGGTCCAGCCTGAAGGTGTTTCTGTGTTTGTGTGTGTGTGTGTGTGTGTGTGTGTGTGTGTGTGTGTGTGTGTGTGTCTGTGTGTCTGTGTCTGTGTCTGTGTGTCTGTGTGTTTTTGTGTTGCTGGTGATGGGTTTTTCTCTCTCTGCTTGGAATTGTGAAATGGGGCCAGACTCTTTCACCATTATGGAACTTCCCTGGATCTTTGAGCTTCAATAAATTGTTTCATCCCATAAACTTTACCTGGTTTGGAGACTTATCCTAGCAGCATGTGGCTGACTATGACATTCATCTTTTGTACTGTTAGAAATTATTATAGCAAGTGTAATATGAACAGATATAAGTAAAATCCAAACCACAGAACAATAAGTAAATCCCTTCTAAGGGAAGGATAAATAAGAGCACAGTGTAGCACCTTTGAAAAAGTATGTCTCTGTATGTCGAACATGTAGATCAACTTAGACTAATTTTATGTAGACTAATTTAAAGAAAAAAATGTGACTTTCTTGAATTCTGTTAAATATATTAGCTTCTGATGTTTTTAGAAGGGCAGAGTTTAAAGATATGTAACATTTTACAGAAAACACAAAAGTATATACTTTGAAGGAATTTGGTCCACTAGAAATGTCTACCTCATTAAAATGTTCAATTTGCTAAGTCTGAACTTTAAAGGGCAATTTAAATTCAAGTGAACAATAATAGCTATATTTAATTTAAATTGAACTTTTCCAGAAATGGATAAATGAATTTCTTAAACCATCTTAAAACTTATCCTGATGATGCCACCAGAAATACACTTTAAACATGAAAGTAATATGACAAACACACACACACACACACACACACACACACACACACACAGAAACACTGGGGTAGCTATAGTATTTCAATATCTTTAGTGATCCAAGTAAGTATTAAAGAATGCCCTTCAAATCTTAAAATAATTTTATTATGTCTACAGCCTTAGTGGCACATACCTCTAATCCAAGGACTCAGGAAGTAAAACAAGATATAAATGTCATAGTTCATATAAATCTACTGAGAATATTGCACTTAACACAGAAGTATGTTAAAATAATTTATTTTTTGTATTTTTAAAAAATTTATTAAGTAAAATAGTAGTCCTCTCTGGATCCCTAAGTGCAAACTTGCATCAAAATTACAAGTGATTTTAACTTAATATGAGCATCAGATATCTTTTGAATTTTCTAATTCAAGGCATAGTATAGCAACTTCCTCCAAAGTGAGACATTCCCTGGATGGAAGTGGGTAGGAAACTCAGGAGATTCATGATGTCAGTAAGCATCAAAAGACACTGCCCTCAAGTTATATATATACACAACTGCCTGGAGATGAGACTTTCTGATTGAGCTGCCTGCAAGTCATGTAGTGTTAGAGAGACTCCTGCCATCTGAACTGCCTGCAATGTGTGCCAGTCATGTGACTTCTGGGAGTCTTCACCTATGCTATGGTGGGCTTTTCATTGGTGAAGCTGCCTTCGAGTCAGCCATGCTCCAATAGGCAACCCCTCACCCTGCCTTGTAAGTAACCCCAACAGACTCATTGGTTCAACAAAATTGGTTTTGGTGTAATCATAATTTGGTTTGTCCTCTGAGCTCTAGCCTGGGAGAAGAGGTATATGTATACATCTCCCAAGGCAAACAAAGTTTCCCATGATACATACTCATATATTTCCATTTAAAATCCTTGACATGGGGCTGGAGAGATGGCTCAGCGGTTAAGGCACTTGCCTCCAGTGCCTAAGGCCCTGGGTTCAATTCCCCAGGTCCCATATAAGCCAGACCCACAAGGTGGTGGCCCTGGTGTACTTACTCTCTCTCTCTCTCTCTCTCTCTCTCTCTCTCTCTCTCTCTCTCTCTCTCCTTGAAAATGAATAAATAAAATATTTTTAAAAATCCTTGACATTAGTTGTATTTTAATATCCTTTTAAATTCTCAAAAGACAAGTTATTAGATGAAGCAAAAGCATATATTCAAAGGGCATAATATACAAATTAGAGAGTAAGATTAAAATTGAGCCAATTAGAAAGTAGATGGTGTAGTGCTAAAATGACTTGATACACCTAGAATATTAGTGTAGTTTGAAGCTATGGATATTCACATGCAATCCAAGTCACAGCAAAGAATCTGCAGGACACTCAGGGATGGATGAGGGTGGTGCCCTTCATTGTAAGGAAATACAATTAGAAGAGATTGAGTCTAATTGTATATGGGAGGAAGCTGGATCCTAATTCTGTGTGTTCTCCTCCCTGTCTACTTCAAACATTGAAGACTTTGCAATGGATTTTTCTAGACATTGGGGCACCAGGCAGAGCTAAAGTCCTTATAACATCCCAAGAATAGATGCTGTGAAGGGCTCTCTCCAGTACTTAATAATCTAGGCAGAGGTCAATATCTCAGGAGCTTAGAGAGACAAGCCACATAAAGCTGCACAAAAATATGAACTAAATAATAAGCAGAAGAGAAAGGGGAATAAACATTATGATATACTCAAAAACATTGAATTTGGCTTTTGGATCCTATGCCAGCACAATTCCATGCTCTCCTGCTTATTTAATCAATGTGCATACTGCATGTGCTCACTCAGGAGGCTACCTGTCTCTGTGGAAATTAAGGAGACACGTACTGCTGAGAGTATGGTGCTGCATGTAGTAATGAAGTACAGTTTAATTCAGTTTCTTACAGACAGTTCTAATGGTTAGAAAATAAATATTATATATTTTCTCCTTATGCAGTCATCTCTACTATAAAAAATTCAGCAATCAAAGCATATGAATTCAACCACATTTTCAGGTAGGAAACACCAGATTTCTTCCTGAAGCATGCTTTTTGCAGATTAAAAAAGTTATTAGAGCAATGATTTTGCTGATTTCTAATTCAGCTAAATTTCTGCTGAATGAATTAAGGCCTGTCTTAATTTCACCATGGGGAAGCATAGACGTCACTCTATGTCGAGTTATGACCTTTAGAGCTCTAGTATGCTCTTTTTCTTCTCACACTTAACTTTTGTGCTGATTTCTGGTTTTATAGAGTCTCTAAGGTGAGTTGACAGTAACATAACTTGATTAAAACTTGGAAACAAAAGACCCAAAGGCTTTATAATTGATAGAAGTAGCAATTGAGGAGCTTGAAAAGTTCTGGCAATAGTGTGTAGATTGTGATCTCTTTGCACAAGTGGATAATCAATTATTTTAATTATCAAATAATATGCAGACCATATATTGTATAAGGCTGTTAGTTTACTGATTAATGACAGTATGTACAGTAAAAGATGCAATGTTATATTTATAGCCAAGCGTGGTATCACAAGCAAATCTCAGGGTCTGGGAGGCAGAGGTAGCAGGATCACCATGAGTTCAAAGTCACACTGAGAATATATAATTAAATTCATTCAGGTCATCCTGGGCTATATAACAGGACCCTTCTTCAAAAACACAAACTAATTAATTGAAACCAAATAAAAATAAAAAAGTTATAGTAAAAAACATATAAAACATCAAAATATTAGATTCAAATTAAAATATTCTGAAAACATACTTGCTTAATAGTTTTTTTTTTAACAAAGACAAATGACGAACCTAATGATTGTGCTATCTCTATCTTCTTTGTCTTCATTCAAGAATAACTTTTCAAAATCTTCTCTTCTCTACACAAGCGATTTTGAATTGGTGGAGTTTTCACTACTCAGGGGACACTTGATGCTATAGCAGGAAGGGACAGAAAGTGCTCCTGGCAAGGGTTCTTCCCCATCACGCCTCAGTGCAGGAACTCCTCCACAGAAAATGGTTTCCTAGACCAGTGTCGGGGGATCAAAACAAAACCCAGTTGTCATTTCAAGTAATGTTTTTTATCAGTGATCTTTTCCTGTACATTGATTTGATTGTCATATCAATCATAATAATGAGAAACTTGTAATTTTTAAAGTAAAAAGTCCAGAGTCAAGGGACCTCTCTTCTACAGGGTCTGTTTAAGGTTTCTAATTGACCTTGAACATATTACTTAATCCATCAAGAATTGTAAAATTCATGTTATTAGTTTTCATCCTTACTAGTTAGGTAAGTAATTTAGTCATTAAAGAAACTTTATATTAACCCCACAATAAATAAAATAGATCAAAACCTAACCATCACCTCCCTGTACTGAGTTGCAGGCTTGGTTTAGAAGTTGATGTTGGGCCCAAGAACTACTCCATGGGAAACCTCAAGGATATTGAACACAATATAAACCTCAAGGGGATAAGATCTACTTCAAGATTTTAGAAGAATAATAACTAAATAAAATATTTTGGACTCAACTTTAGGGGAGTTTTTCAATGTTTCCTCAGATTCATGAATTATCCAGTGCTTCAGCAGAGGCTTTCGGTCAGTGATGGACATCACACTAGACTTCCTAGGAGTGGGCATGGACAGTAACAAGAGCCCATAAGCACATAGCTGAAAGGCAGCAAAGAAAAGCCGGCTGCAGAAGACATAATGAGTCACCATAAAGGGCTGAGGTGACCTCAACATGCTCATCAAAAAGTTTCAGAAAAGATTTTATTAACAGACAATAATGTTCATGCTTCATTATAAACCAAGAATAGGAACAAAGCAAACAAAAAAAAAGTCAAGAAAATCACCCTAGAGAACCGATAGTGTTTGAAGATGAGCTTCTGGCTAACTTTTAACAGTATTCCAAAGTTGATGTTAGTATAGCAATGGAATCTCCATGATGCTGTCCTTGAACTTCACAAAGGGGCAAAGATTAGAGTGAAAGTGCACATCCTGACCCTGTGTGTCCAAGTCTAGTGGTGTGTGTGTTAAAGAGTACCAAAAATAAAAAATTTCAGAAATAGCAAACATCTTGTAGAATAAGGGTGCAAGTGAAATATTTTGTCCTGCTGTGCAATCCATTTGTGTTTGAAACACAGTGTTAAAAAGAGTAAAAGTAGTTTTTATGAAAAATTAACTTCTAATTCATGTAGTTCAGAGTGAGTACGGTGTTTACAAAGGGCTTGTCTTTACCCAAAACTCCTGTATCATGAGAAGCAGATTTCAGTCTAGCAAGTGGCAAGTCTCCTCTATCAACATATCAACTTTTTATCTTTTACCGGATTGACGGTGTTTCATTTTCTAAATATTAGACATAAATTTGAAACATTAAGTCTTTTTTAAAACATGAACTTGTTTTAGGGAGGGAGATAGAGAATGAATATGGGTGTGCCAGGAACTTCTGCTGCTGCAAACAAACTCTAGATGCATGAGCCACTTTGTGCATTTGGCTTTATGTGAATAATCCAGCATTGAATCAGGGCCATAAAGCTTTCAAAGAAAGGTGTTTATCTACTGAAGCATCCTTCCCTTGATAAAACTATTTTGTTTATGAGAAAAAAAAAAGTTTGAATCATTGAGAATCATGAAGTTTTATTCTAATATGAAAATGTGAAATTGAATGGTTTTAAAGTTATGAACTCTTTAAATTTACTGTAAAATTATAAATTGGAAGGTCTTGAGGATCTAATGTTCTCTGGTTTTACAAGAAAAAAAACTTGAATGTTCTTTGGATGCTGCACCCTTTTTTTCTAGTCATAGAGAGACACCATGTCAACAAAATTAACTACACATGAAGGGGTCACAGAAATATAAAGCTTTGTCCCAAGCATGAGTTTTGCTTCCTGCTCATTTTAGACTTCACTCTTTCAAGGTCATATCCTGACACTGGATGAAAAATCTCATTCTCCATCTTACTTCTTTAATGAAAAATGTCTTCAGAGTCTTTAATGCATATTTCACTGAGCAGGTGAAAACACGATATGCAAAGAAGTTGAAATAGTGATAAAGGTTTAGCATGTGCGACATAAATGCACATATCTCAGGATATTGTTGTGCTATTGGTAGCTTTCACAGCATTCCTGAAAAAAAAAACTCCTTAAGACATTTGTATATGCCCAATATTAGATATTGTTTCAATTTCCATTTCCTTCATCTCTAGTTATAATAAGTGTGGTAATGTGTATGAGTGTATTATCCACCCATTATCAGCTAAAATTATCGTAAAAGATGACTACACTGATTTCCTTGCCCAAATACTTCTACCTTCTTTAGCAATTTTATAGAATACATAATGTATCTGAATTTAGGGTGTAAAAATACATAGCTAACAGTGAAGAGTTAACACCTCTATCTAATGGTCAAAAGCTAATTTGTAAGGGACCATGAACTATTTTTGTTTATTTATATTGCAGGTTAATTGTGTGATCTTTAAGCTACATATGCCTATGCTTAGCTCAGCTCTAAATCCACTTGACTGCACAAAGACCTCCCCTTAGCTTGCTTTTTTTATGGGTTTCCTGATGTAAATGGCCTCTTGTATGACCTATAGCAATAACACTGCATTTTAAAAAGAATATTCAAAATTCATTAAAAAGATTAAAGACCTAACTCTTGAGTTTTGACCCCATCAGAGCTGACACACTGAGGGCTTTTACTTCTGAATCCTGAAGACCAAATGAGCACCTTGTATTATGACCTTGGAACAAAGATATTTTCTTACTATGCTGTTAATAGAAAATGAGCATCAGAGTCAGCTGAAACTTTTAATAATATGCACATCAAGCAAACTTTAAGGGTAATAGAATTGAATATTTGTAAAGAGATGTTCTTTGTATCCAACTATTACTAAGTGAATTGTATGGGGGCTAAATTGTGATGCTCTTAAACCTTCTACTGGGCATGTCTTGAAGACATCAGCTACTAATATTATAGAAAAAAAAAACTAACCATAAATAGATACAATATTTATTGAATCTTAGAAGAACTTATATAATGTTGTCACTTCTGCAGTGTTTAATCAATGCCTGGTATGATTGTTATGGTTAGAATTCCATTTCTAGGAGAGTCTTCCAGCCCAGATATGACTGACTTCCTGGGCTGGATTTGTACCAGTGACCTGCCTTTGGCATACTCAGATGCTTGGTAGCTTTTAAATAGGCGGGGATCCAAACTCTATATGGTCTTTCCCACCTTCCGCTTCCAAGGTTCTATTGGCAGCATGTTCTACTGCAAATAGCAAGTGGTAGGTGGGGAGACATCAAGCTAATACTTTATGTCTAACCCACTGCACTGAATTCACATTTGTTTCTCTGTCTCCTTCATTTATTTCCATCCTGAACTATGGCTGAAAAACATTCATTTACTCTTGAATAATTGCAAAACATTTTCAGCCTTTCCTGTGTGGTCATCAAATATTTAAAAAATTTTACCTAGCAAATTCTTTTTTTTTCTTAAATATATATTTATTGTCCATAATGAGTTACATTATTCAGTGGGCAAACAATGAGTTGTTATCCCCAATTCCCCAATGCCCCCCTTTCCAACCCCAATCAGCTGGATATCCTCCTCCGTGGGCCGTCTGGATCAGTCCCTGTGACAGGGGACCCTGGATAGTTTAGTACTTAGTCCGGTCCTCATGGCCAAAGTGTGTTGATACTGAAGGCTGCCAAGCCTGTGGATAGTCTTCCCCACCACGGCTCTCATTGTACACATCCTGGTTCACAAAGACCTCCCATTACAAATCCACGACCTACGTTAAATGTTGAAATTCCTCAGGCAGAAAAATGACATGAACTCCTCCCGATTATCTGTCAGGGCCCCACTGAAGTCTGCAGCCTTGAACTTTCTCTCATCACATGGCAGCATATTTTTGAAGTTATGATGATCAAAACCATCTTGAAACACTGTGGGATTTTTAGGTAGTAGCCAGAGGTGGCTTGTTAGAAGTCTTCCAGGGGAATCTTAACGTCTCTGCCCCTATTGTAATCCTGTCAGAATTCAGCAATGTTATGATAGATTTATATCTTTTATTTACTGGTTTGTTCGAACTTTTCATTTCCTCAGTGGTGACAGAACCATATCCACCATTGCCCATTCAATCAACAACCTCCTAAAATCTCTCTTTTCTCTTTTCCTGGATGTCCTGATTGAAGTTCAAGAGAAGTCATAGCAGATATGTTTTCCCATTGACACTGGTCTGGAACCAGACTGGGTTTTGTCAGAAGAGAAGCAGTCCAATAAATTCTAGAATCTGAACAAGGATGAGAAACTGTACCTGGATGAGATTCCCCACTGGATCCTTCCTTCAATATTATGACCACACAAGGCTAAATAAAAACAGGCACTTGGTGTATAAATTTTAGAGGAAGGGAGATGGTTAATTCTAGACATTTGAAGAACTATAACAACTCAGTAAACACATAACAAATAGACACAGGAAAGGTTTCCTCACATGTAAGTGAGATAGGTCTGATTTCTAGAATATAAAAGAAATACATTCAATATCTCCGTATTCCTGCAACATGAAGTTGTACGGCTCTTGGGTATCAAAATGTAGTAAAGTTATCTAATGAGTCTTGGAACCTCGGACCTGCCCTATTTGTGTATTATTTTTGGCATCCATACAAGGTAATATATCTAGCCATTGACTGACCTGACAGAAACTAACAATTACAGGTTATAATTAAACCTGTACATATGAAATGCATGACATAAAAGATACCCTTGAGGATTTTCCAGTGTGGATATTAAAGCTATCTTTAAAAAAACAGAAAGATTGTGAGAGCCGTGGTAGGGGAGACTGTCCAGAGGCATGGCACCCCTCAGTAACAACATACTTGGGCCAGGAGAACCGGGCTGAGTACTAGGATATCCAGGATCCCTTGCCACAAGGACTAATACAGATAGCCCATGGAGGAGGATATCAAACTGATCAGGGATGGGGAGGGGGGGAATTTGGGATAAAAACGCATTGTTTGCCCACTTTATAAATAATGTAACTCATTATAGACAATAAATATATATTTAAAAAATGCCAATAAAATTTGTCAAAACCATTGACAAGCATGATGGACTTTTATTTCACCCATCCACCCAAAGTCCTTGATCAACTATAATACAGGATTTCTGAACATCAGCACTACTAGAGTTTTGAGCATGTGCAATATGGAGATATAACCTGTGCATTGTGGGAAGTTTAACAGTATCCCAGGCCTCTACCAAATACAAATCAACAGCAAAATCTATTCCAGTGTGAGAAACCAACATTATGTCCAGATGTACTAGACAGAATCTGGATAAAGAAGTAGGCACCCTGCTGGTACCTGTTTCCTCTGAACTGAAACATTTCCTCTTAGAAGAAGCAAGAAGACCTCAAGGCTCCAGAAATTTACAGGAAATTTAGGAGACTCAACAGGCCCTTCCCTGAGAGTATGTAAGTATAAGTAGATAATAATTGCTGAGAACAAGAAGACTCTACCTTGGAGTTTCACAGGATGATGCAGGTTTGCTGCTTTGATGAGTCATCACCCATCCTAAATTAGATTTTGCAATCAGCAGTGGTCACCAATACTCTTGTAAGTAACTCTGCCCTTTCCCTGTCAGTAACCCTAATCACCTCAATGCTTCACCAAACCAGACTTATGGGGAATTGGTCTTTGGTCTGTTACTGGTGCCTTATCTGGAGTGAATAGATGTTTGCACAAATCTTACTGGGAAAAGTCGTATAACATTGTCACTTTTAAATCACTGGTCCAATTATATACAAAATATCTTTGGTAAAGTTATGTTTTTTTTGCTTTGTTCACTGTGTTTTTCTTAAAAACACATTTATAAAATACACTTATCATATGTATTTATCTGATACCTTCTGAACATGAAATCCAAACACAAATATAAGTAGAACTTGCAGATACAAAATGTCAGGGTGTTGCAGAGAAGAGGAAATAATTACTCAGAATGTTGGGAGTCATTTGTAATAACTAAAATTTGATTATAAACACTTGATATATATGTCTGAATGAACAGGTGAGTAGATAGTACTCTTATAATATTATTCTTTGAACATTCATGAAGGATGTGACACAGGAGAAGAGGCTGTGTCTGCTGACTAATAAACCTGAAGACAATCACATAGAAACTGTTTAGTAGGGGCTGGGAAGATGGCTCAGCAGTTAGACACTTGTTTGAAAAGCCTGCCGACTTGGGTTTGATATCCCAGCACCAATGTAAAGCCAGATATACAAAATGGTGCATACATCTGGAATTCATTTGCAATGGCAACAGGCCCTGGAGTGCCAATGCCAATTCTATATTATCTCTCTGTCTGTCTGTCTGTCTATGTATTTATCTACGTATTTATGTAGCTATGTATCAGTATATGTATCTATCTACCTATCTATCTATGTATCTATCTATCATCTATCTATCTATCTATCTATCTATCTATCTATCTATCTGTCTGTCTGTCTGTCTGTCTGTCTGTCTGTCTGTCTGTCTCTCTGGCTGTCTGTGTCTGTCTGTCTGTCTATCTATCTATTATCATCTATCTTCTATCATATATCTAATTTTTCTCATAATTAAACTATTATGTTAAAATAAATTGTTCAAAAATCAATGCTCACTGAGTTAAAGAATTTAATAATATTTATTGATGAACAGCAGCAATACTAGAATTTGAGTATGGGTAATTATTTTTGGGACATAACTTGTGCATTGTGGGATATTTAACCATAGTCCATGATGAATGAATGAATAAATGAAGGGTTGATGGCATAGATTTCCTTTACAGGAGTAGAAAAAAATCACTCCTTGTGGAAGGCACCATGACAGAGTGTCCACAGGCGTTGCACTGTCTGGATGATGTAAGAAAACCCATATCAGAGCTTTTGGTAAATATGTTATGCTTATAAACCTAGATACAGATAATTGGCTAAATAAATGAGGTGGTGTTAGATTTCAATTCCAGAGGAAGTTATTCATTTGTCTTTCAGGTTATTCATAAAAGCATGTGTTGGCAAGCAGGTGACCTGTGTGTATGCAATCTTAATAGATGCTATACTTGCCAAAACTTCTGAGCAGCCAAGTTATAAAAATTGTATCTGTGAAACAGAACTCAATCTCAGTTTCAAATGACTTTATGATGTCAGCTCAACAACTTGATCATATTGCTTGCCCTGTAAAATGTTAAGACAGCTATCAGACTGTTTTTAATTTACTCACCTGGCCTAGATCCATTCCAGTTCCTGATACATATTGTCAGCACTATTTCCCTGCTGAGTGACGAGATGTTTCCCCTGTGATTTACTGTTTTTATGCTAATATTCCAAATGAGCTACACAACATGTGTTGATCGACATAGAAAAATATGTTTTTTTCTACACAAAGGAATTTTATTTTTAAGTTACAGAAATATGCAATATCCATAAGGATGAATATATCTGATAAGTGTCTCAGATACCATTATATACACACACAAACACAATCAATGTGTTGATCCTCTATTAATTAATATATTTGGAAAAGGCAACTATAAACATTATATGTATCACTATTGTGTTTAATTCTAAATGAGAAGCGTTTCTGACAATTAAAATTTAATTAAAAGCATTACGAACTTTTTCTAATGGGAGACACAAAATTTGCTTTTGCTGGTTGTGTGGTATAAAGAATTTCTTCTAAAGTTTTTTTTTTAACTATACATATCTGCACTTTAATAAATAGTCCATTTGTGAAATCCCAAATGGATAATTCGTTAGAAACAATTATATAAATTATAAGTAAAAATCATATAGCATTGCTGTTAATTATGCTGTGAAATTTACATGTAAATATTTATACACAAATGACCTTATTTTTTGCATTTTTATGTATGTGTGTGCATGTTTCTGTGCTTGGGTACATGTGTGCACATACATGCGGAAGCCAGAAAACAACTTTTGATACTGTTCCTTAGATTCTGTCCACTTTCTATGAGACAGGGTTTTTTACTGGCCTGGAACTCACCAATTAGATTCAACTGACTGGCTGATCAAGAAGTACCAGTTAACCTGCTATCCCTGCCTGCAAAGCACTGGGATATAAGCATGTGCCACCACATTTTCATTTTTACATGGGTGCTGATGATCAAGTTCATCCTTATGCTGACCTCTCTTAAAAATAGATAGCATTGGTGTATAAAGTCAACATCATGTGTGGAGCTCCCAAAGAATTCAAGAAAACTCTCACAGGAAAGACCTTTAAGTGGAAAATGTGAACATCAAATTCGCTAAACAACTCTATCTTATGAAGAATTACACAGCAAGGCTGCATAGATGCATCTATATGCATTTATGTACAGAGCAGTCATAACCAAAGCCTTCATCAGTTTTCTCCACCTGTGTCTCATGTTTTGCATTCTCCCTTTACAAATATTCCCAGTTAAGATGTAAAACGGGATCTCATTCATTCTAGTGATTAGCTTGTTAAAGGTAAGGACATGTTCTATCTCTGTCTCCAAGGGAATGCATTTGTTTTCTGGTATTTAGACTTGTATTTTTAGAAGTGACTAATAAGTCCTATGGAAGAGCCATTTCTGCCCAGTGGATTAATTGCTGCTATCATACCCACTGAGCCGTCCAAGATCCCACCTCCCACTGTGAGAAGACACTGGTGTCAGGCACTTGAGTGGCATTTAAGCCCCATGAAATTCCACCTGGACAGGCAGCTGCTGCAGGGTGTTGGCAGTCTGCCAGAACCTCTTCATTTCATGCTTTTGCCTCTTAACTCGCACATGAAGTGTGAGATGAAGTGCTTAGTGTTCAGCAAAATGATACAGAGCTCTTGCATCTAAAACAGACACAGGCTTGCCATGTTCAATTTCTGTGGTGTGAGGCACGGTTTTATCTAAGATTCCCATGTGCCAAATCTTCTCAAAGTATTAAAAATTACATCCACCAACGGAAAAAA
>PVHP010046445.1:0-13263 GCA_004024765.1 Zapus hudsonius | reverse complement strand
GCTGCGGGGCCAGGAAGGCACCCTCCCTCTCGGGCACACAGGGACAGGGGAAGGCGGGTCCAGCCAGACTTGCAGAGCAGGGCAGGCAGCAAAGGGCCCCAGAGCAGTGGGATTAAGTGTCGAGGTGAAAGGATTAGTTGTGTTAGTGGAAGGAGCAAAACTCAATCATGTTCCCCCACCAAGAACTTGATCTCCATGTTCTCGGGGGCTTTCGTCCACCCTGCGGGTCCCGAGTGCAGCTCTAATTAGCTGTAGCTTCGTCCTGCCTGGTGGCTGGGGTCGTGTCTTATGCATTCTTTGTACCTTTGGGCACCTAGCAACAGGCAGCCAGAGAGGTAGGGGCAGAATAATTATTTTTCTGCCTGAATCCAGATGTCTGAAATGGAGATTTATTTTCTTTTGCCAAAAGACTTCTATGGTAGTCAACAAACAAGGAAGCAGAAGTCATGGTTAAGCTGTCTGGATCTCAGAGAATACTCCCTGGCCTCAGTGTGGGCCCAGTTCCTCATAGTTTATTCCATAGGGTCATGGCCATTGTCCTGTCTGGTCATCACAGTCCCAAATACCTGCCTGCAGTAAAGTGACTAGCCTACCTTAGCCCCATTACACAGAAAAGGAAACTGAGACCCAGGGAAGTAAGGATGGGGAGAGAATGGTGAGAAGTGAAGGAGATGGGGACTGGCTCAGTTTGGAAGTTTATGCAGAGGGTCTTAGTAGCTGGGCTATTGCTGGTCTCTCCTGGACAGCATATAATGAATTCTGTTTCTTCCTTACTTGGCCAGAAGTCAAAGCTAAGAAAGCCTTGGTTTAGCTGGTGGAGCAGGGGCCTCTGCCATGCCTTGATGGGATTGGTGGTGAGAGGTGGACCTGGGGCATAGGCTGTGTAGTTTCTGCATGATAGAGCAGCTCAGGTCCAGGAAACCTTAAAGGCAATAGAGTATGTAGAGAGGAATAAAATTTTTTTTATTTAAAATGTTTTATTTATTTTCAAGCAGAGAAATAGAGAGAGAGAGAGAGAGAGAGAGAGAGAGAGAGAGAGAGAGACCAGGGCCACTACCTTGTGGGTCTGGTGTATGTGGGTCCTGGGGAATTGAACCCGGGGCCTTAGACACTGGAGGCAAGTGCCTTAACAGCTGAGCCATCTCTCCAGCCCGGAATAAAATTTTTAAAAGGTGCAGACCTTCAGTTTCCACCATCGAGTGTCCTGTTCAAAGGCAGGAGGTTCTTGGTAAGAAGGAGAGCCTTCAACTAGACCAGTGGGATTGAAAGAAATGAATCAAAACCTTGTGGTGGACAGAAACCAAGAATTCTCAGTGAGTGGCATTGAGAGAGGGTCCAGCCAGGTGTTCTGAATAGAGCCTTCGGGTAGGGGGGACATGGCAAGGAGGTCCCCCGGGCAAGCATGAACTGTGAGAGGCCCAGGAGAATGACTCAGATGTGGCCAAGATATCAGGAACAGCCAGGTGGAGCCCAGCAGTCACCTGAATCTCAGGTGGTAGGGCTGAGGAAAGACATGACTGGAAGCCCCAACATGGACCATTGCTTTCAGAGCGACAGGGACAAAGAAAGTGAGCCCATCAGGGAGGGCATGGATGGATACTCAGAGGGCCCTGGCCAGAGTTGTGAGTTACAGAGACATTTGAGGAGCTCATCAAGGTGTGGGCCAGTGACAGAGAAAGAAGGATCTTAGAATTGCTACAAGGAAGAAGGGGTTGCCATGGAAACCAAGGTAGTGAAGGGTTCCAAGGAGAAAGTAATCAACACTGTCAAATGTGGCAGCAAATTCCAATCAGATCAAGACGGAAATTTTCCCTTTGGATTTCAGGATTAGCCTTAACAAGAGCATTTGGGGTGGGGGTGGGGTGTCATAGGAGCATAAGGTGGAATAATGTTGACATGTTGACTAGGGGTCCTTCAAGGAGTCTAGGAGACTTCTGAGGTGTAAAGGATGGGGTGGGGACCGGGGTCCTAGGAAAGATATGTAAGTTCACAGGCAGATAACAACTCCCTAGTGAGGTAAAGAGCCATTGTTTAGTGGCAAAAGTTTATACCTTCACATACTCTAATTTAGCACCTACTGTGTGCCTAGCACTGTGGAGCCTTTGGAGAGTGAGGGAAAACAGGCAGAACCCCTGTGCCAGTTCAGGGCTTGGTGGTACTAGGCAAGAATGACAGCATCAGATAGTCACACTCTTGGGGTGTAATAGCCTACTCTTGGGTGCTCTGAAGGAAAGCCAGTGCCAGAGGGTAGAGGCAAGGGCCCTGCCCTGCTCCAGACCAAGCTGTGAAGAGGAAGACATTTTCTAGACAAAGCAAACTGAAAGGATTCTGGGCCTAGGGTCGGAGGCTTGCCTCTGGGAGGATGGGAGGGGAAAGCCGAGGCAGTCGAGGCAGTCAGGGAAGGGAAACAAGGTCCAGGGCTTCTTCATCTTGAGAAAAGAATAATGCTGGCATCCAGATACTCTGGGCTGAGGAGCCTGAGGAATTGAGCGATTAGGGATGGAGACAATTAGTTGAAATGAGCTCCCAGAGGGGCTGGGATCAAGTGTGAAGGAAGAGAAATTAGTTTGGGGCAATAATGTGTATTTGACCAAATGGTGCAAAATTCAATTATTTACCTTTTAGCAAGCAACATGATCTCCATTTTCCTTGGGAGCTTTTATCTGACCTGTGTCCCGCCTCCATGGCTAATTCACACCACTTTTATCCTGTCTTGTGCCAGGGACAGTATCTTTATTTGCTTGTGGAGGAAAGAAAGGGTTTATTTGACTTAAGGACTTGAGGGGAGACTCCATCCTGGCAGGGAAAATGATGGCATGAGCTGAGGGGTGGGCACAGCAGCAGGAAAGTGCCCAATATCTTAATGCACTGGGTTTCTCAGCACCTAGCAACAGGGCAGTGAGCACTTTGGGTACCAAATCAGTATGTTCTGCCTTCAAATGGAAAATGAAAAGTCAACATTCAAACTTGCTTTGACCATAAAGTTTGGCAAATCTCTAGAAGTTACATGCTGGAGAAAAGAATTGGGGCATTTTATGTCTTGGGTAGGAAGCGAGTGGGGGGAATTAGGCCTGCCTGGCTCATCCTGGAGAGCCGTGTTCACATTCATTATCTCACAAACGTCACATCCCCCTATGAGACTCGAGTGTCCCTTGCATTCCCTACAGGAGTGAATGGAAGCCAGAGAAGGAGACACCTCATGCCAACAACAGCAGCACAAGAGATGGCCGTAGACCTTCCATCCAGTGTGGTGGAACCGGACTGAGCTGGAGAGAGGAGAGGAGCTGGCCGGAAGGTGGGAAGCAAGATCTGCCCAAAGCCCCCTTGCTACAAAAGTGTCCCGCCAAACTCCCATCTGACTGGGCTGCATTTGCATCTAAAACCTCTGCTATTGTTTCATGTGGTTAGGTCTTTCCTGTGTCTGATTGGGTCTTTCTCCAGGTGGATATTCCACCTAAGCCCACCTACAATCACCATCTTCTTTTCTCCCAGTTCCCTGGGTCTCAGCTCTGCATGCTGTGGATCTGTTTGTCTGTTTGGGGCCAATACCACATTGTAATGAGCCAAGCTTTCTAATGTGTCTCAATGCCTGATAAGCTCAGTGCCCCTTGCCTGTCCTCTATTCTTTTAAGAAAAATTATCTTGGTTATATTACCAGTTTCCTATTATATATTATAATCAGCTTGTCAAAGTTTCATGGAAAAAAATATCAAGTGAGACTGCATTAGAGGGAAAAATAACATCTTTAGGATGTCATCAGCTTTCCTCATCTGTGAATGTGATGCCTGCCTCCTTGTCAAGAGTCTGAAACAGGTGGCCACTTTGGTCATACAGGTTTTTCACATTTCTTAATGAGCTGACTCCTGAGTACCTTAACTAGCTTTACTGCTTTTATGAATGGAAAAACTTGCTTGGTGTTTCATTTTACTTTCTAAATTTTAATCAATTCACTAATCATTATTCTTCATTCACAGACACACACAGAGTAAACGTGCTTTGTCCCTGGACACACAAATGAGAACACAGTACACATGTAAATCAGAGCTAATTGGCTGGAAATGAATTCAAATTTTTGAATTAAATTTTAATTATACAAGGAAAACATGAATACATTTTCTTTTAAATAAAGTCAAAGTGTTACAGCTAAGAAAGTCCCCCTGGCCTTTACCTTAGCCCCAGCCCTTGTCCCCTAGTAGACAGGAGCTGTGCTTAGACATTCTGTGTGTCCACTGTGTTCTCCATGCTCCTTCAAACATGTCTGTCCTTTTGTTGTTTCTTTCTGTTTGCATAGGAGGGGTGGCACACACACTGGAGGTGCTGTTCCTGAGCGCCATGTCCTATGGGACCTGCCTCGTGTGGCTGCCATCTGCATCTCCGTTTGCTCCGCTGCTCCTCTCAGCTGGCTGCTGATGGCCAGAACCACTTAATACACATTTTATTTAGTCGTTGCCTATTTATTGGGCTATTAAGACACTTCTAGTATTTTCCATTAAGACACACCTGTAAGAGCATACTGGGATTATATTCCTTTTTTTGCTCATGTACAATGTCTTTTGGAACTGTTGGGTCAAAGGGAAGACACTAAATTCTGACAGAAGCAGCTAGAATGTTCTCTAATGCCTTTCTACTCATCCTCCTGCCAGAACATCTCCAAGCTTTACATGTTCATCAATTGAGTGAATGTAAAATAGAATCTTGTGTTAGTGTAATATTTCCCTGTACCACCACCAAGGCTGAAATCTTTGGGTTCAGTATCCATTTATGTTTACATGTCCTTTACCTTTCTCTATCTCTCCCTCTTCCTTCTTTCCTCCCTCTCTTCCTCCCTCTTTCTCTCTTTCCCTCTTTCACAGGGTCTATAGCCCAGCCTCAGAATCCCTATGTAGCTGAAGATGACCTTGAGTTTCGGATCCTCTTACCTCTACCTCCCCCATGCTGGGATTACAGGTGTGTGACCGTCATGCCCATTTATGTGGTGCTGGAGATGAAACTCAGGGCTTTAGGCATGCTACGCAAATGCTCTACTAACTAGCTACTTTCCCCAGCCTCCCCCTGCCACACACACAACACACACACACACACACACACACACACACACACACACACACACACACAAAGATCTCAATACATAGTTCAGGCTGGCTTCAAACTTGAGATCCTCCTGCCTCAGCTTCCACCATGTCCCACACATTCCATTTTTAAAAGTGTTTGTCTTTTGTTCATTTTTAAATTTTTATTTATTTATTTGAGAGGAAGAGAACTGCAAAGGAACATGCATGTAGTACTTTGTGCATCTGGCTTTATATGGGTACTGGGGAATTGAATCTGGGCCGACAACCTTTAATGGCTAAGCCCTCTCTCCAGCCCTGTCTTTTAGCTTTTTATGAATTTCATATACTAATGCTTTATTGTCGGTAACAAATATTTTTCTATATTTGGGATTTTTGTCATTTAATGAATCTTTTTTTTGCTAGAGAAATTTTATATTTTGATGTTGTCATTATTGATCTTTTCTACTCTTTTTTCGTAATCTTAAGGCAGCCTTCTCTACATCAGTGTTACAGGAATGTTTCTGGTTTCTTTCTTAACATTTATGGTTTACACATATATTTAAGTTTCCATATCATATACAAAAGAATAAGTACCATATGCATGATCTTATAAGCTAACATTACTCCACCTCCCCCAAAGGATAGCTGATTGTCCCAGTTCTATTTATGGAATATAGATCGTTTTTCTCAGTGACATAAAATTACTACCTTTTTCTGACACTAAACTCCAGTGCAGGTCTGTGTCAGGTCCACTAATCTGTCTGCTCTTGAACTTGGTAATGTGCTTTGCTAAGGCAAGACAGCTCTCACCTTTGTTGTTTTTGCAAAATTGCTTTATTAGTCATTCTTTCATGCTAGTCTTACCACATAAATTTAAAAATTAACCCTTTGAGATTCAAGAAAATTTCTGCTAGAAATTTTGGTGGTGTTACATTGAACTTGGGGATAAATCAGAAGAAAGCTGGTGTCTCTGTCATTCCGGCTCCCCACCAGTGCACGCTGTGCAGTCATGGCATGCCTTTCGAGGAAGTCCGCTGTGATTTGTCTCCTTCCTCTGATTAAAGTCTTATCTATTTCTTAATAAATTTATTCCTCAGTCCTTTCCATGGTCTGCCAGGAACTGTGGATGGGTCCCCTCTGTTTGACTCTGGTTATCTATGGTCCATCTCAGCGTATTCACTAATCACTGAGCTCGCTCTGCAGACACACACACACAGCAAAGGCTCTTCCTCTCTGGGCGCAAATACCCAGCAGGGCCAAACACACGGAGCTGGCATAATTAGCTGAAAACAAATTAGAATCTTTTCAAATTATACTTTAATCAGACAAGCAAAGCATGAATACATTCTCCCTTTTAGAGGTGGAGGGCCGAGACTCCAGCTGCAGTCTTCTCTGCCACCTGAGCTCCTCTCCCCTCCAGAGGCCCAGGGTCTGCGCAGCCTTGATATAGGCATTTCCACACCATAGGTGCTTTCTGCTTTGTCTTATTTGCTCTACCACCCTTGTCACGCCTTTCCTCACCTATGTCATCCTCCTTCATGTGTGCTCCCTGCTTCCCCTGCCAAACACCCACAGGCTTTTAGTTAGTTCTTTTCTCAGTTGGGAAGAGCACTACAGAGAACACCAAGGCACGTGTTCTCTCTGAAGTTCTCTCCAAGGCAGTATCGAGAGGGGTCTCATCCTAGGCCATCCATTATTGTGGGTCTGTTTTGTTGTTATTGCTGTCCTTCCTTCCTTCCCTCCCTCCACTCCTCCTATCCTTCCTTCCTTTTTGGTTTTATGAGATGGGGTATCGTGTAGCCCAGGCTGATGAACTCACTATGTAGCTGAGGATGACTTTGAACTCTTGATCCTCTTGCTAACTCCAAATGCTGGGATTACAGATATAAGCCACCAGACCAGGCCAAATTATAAGGCAAAATCTTGCCTTATAAAGGTCCTCCATATGCCAAAATTACAATCATTCTTCTTGCATTATTTCCAAAAACTTCTGCTTTTCTTCTTGCATTTGTATTTTACAAATATCTTTCAGTTTTCACATCTAACTTGTTTGTAGTATGATATTGATGTTTAATTTCAGTAAATTTCACAATGGATAACTAAGTTTTTCAATATAATTTATTGGATAGTCTGCCATTTCCACAGTGTGCTCCCATTGTCCTCCACTAGATCCCAGGGAAGATCCCCAGCCAGGGCTCTTGCTGTCCCTGACCCCTTGCTCCTGAGCTCTGCTCTAGTCACTGCAAAGACAAGTCCTGCTCTGAAGCAGGGTTGTCTTGATTATTCTTGTGTATTTGTCCCTCTGCTCACATTTGAGAATCAGCCTGTCAAGTTTTAGAAGCATTTTTGTTGGAGTTTTAATTGGGATTGCACTGAATTTAGGGAGAAATCTGAGGGAAACTGTCATCTTTAGCGCCTAGCCCACTGCTAGTGCTCCCCACTCAGTTCCTGTCATCTCAAACTTTTTTCCAAGTCCTGCCTTTTTTTTTTTTTTTTTTTTTTTTTTTTTTTTTTTTTTTTTTTTTTTTTTGAGGTAGGGTTTCACTCTGGCCCACCTGGAATTCACTCTTTAGTCTCAGGGTGGCCTCAGACTCATGGTGATCCTCCTACCTCTGCCTCCTGAGTGCTAGGATTAAAGGCGTGTGCCACCACGCCCGGCTTTTTTTTTTTTGAGACAAGATCTCATGTAGTCCAGACTGGCCTTGAGTTCTATGAAGCCAAGGGTGACCTTGAACTCCCAATGCTCCTGCCTCCATCTCCCAAATGCTGGGATTACAGGCCTATGCCACCATGTCAAACCCACAGCTGTCTGCATGCTAGGCAGTGCTCTGTGGTCTTGCCTGTTTCTTGATGATCATTCCTAGGTACCTGAAAGGTCTTGCCATCAACCCTTTGGGCTCTTACTTGCTTAACCCTCGTTTTCCATCGTCCATCTCAACCTGTTTACTAATCAGCAAGCGAGCTCTGCAGTCACACACAGTAAACACTTCTCCTCCCTGGGCATAGCTCACAGCAGGGCCAAACACACAGAGCTGGCATAATTGGCTGAAAACAAATTAGAATCTTTTCAAACTATACTTTAATTAAACAAGCAAAGCATGAATGCATCCTCCCTTTGAGAGGTGGAGTGCCATGCATCCAGCTGTAGTCTCCTCTGAAGACAAGGCTCCTCAATCCTGCCACGGTTTCATGTCTCCTGCCAGCAAAGCACGGGGTCCACGCAGGTGTTTCAAAGGAGCGCTGGCACTCTGTAGAGCAATGGCCATGCTGACACCTAAAGTTCTTGCCCATTAACGTGGCATTCTGTCCATGCCCTTCAGTGCCTCACATGTTCCATCTCTAGGCTCCACAAACATTTAGTTGCTTTCTTGTCTCTCCCCTGGTGGGGCAACACTGCAGTGAACTGCCTTGTCCACATTTCTTCAGATGTATTGCTCTGGCCAGGTATAGTGGCTCAGACCTTTAATCCCAGCACTCAGGAGGCTGAGGTAGGATGATTGTTATGAGTTCCAGGCCAGCCTGAGACTACACAGTGAATTCCAGGTCAGCCAGGGCTTGAGCGAGACCCTACCTAAAAAAAAAAAAAAAAAAGGCAATTCTCTGGACAGTGATGGGGAAGTAGGATGCTCTGCACTGGGCATGCTCGGTTTTAGCAGGCTCTCCCACAGTGTCCTCCACAGTTCTGTACTGTGTAAGCATCCAGCCAGTTGCTAAATATTTGCCAATCTGATGGGGGAAATTTTAAATCCTTTTTTAAATTTGTATTTTTCTGTTTGCTGGTGAGGTTTTCATATGTGTATATCCTCTTCTCTGAGTTGCCTGTTTGCTTTTGCTCAGTTTAGACATTAGATTGTCTTCAGCTCACTGACTTGTAGAATGTCCTGCTGTAATCTGGAGAGTAATCTTTTGTGCTGATAGACAGATATTTTCTTCTACTCTCTGTTGTCTTTAACTCTTTGTAGATCCTTCTGTTAGACAGAAGCTACCAATTTTGTTATAATCAGATTTATTAATCTCCTTTATTCCTTTTTTATTACATACCATGTTTGGTCCTTCCCGACTCCTATGGTTTCAATCAAATCCATTCTTTTCTAATGATTTCACAGTCTTTGTGCTTGGTTTTTGAATGCATCTGGAATATATTTCTATGATTGGATCGAGACAGCATGTAACCTTTCTCAAACAGACAGCCAATTACCGCAACACAATGGATACACGAGGCCTTCTATTCTCTGCTGGTCTGAAGTGACACTCCCTTGCAGACTGAGGCTCCTGCCCAGGTGGCTCTGAGGCCTCTGGTTTTTTTCATCCATCTATTTGTTCCTGTCAGTACCAGACTACTTTATTTGCCATCGCTTTTTACCACCTTTTGATATCTACTAAGTAAAATGCCGCATCTCACTGTGCCTCTCTTTCAGCTATCTTTGCTCACTCCTCCACATGAATTTTAAAACCTGCTTATCAAATTTTGTGAATTCAGAGATTAAGTTGGGAGAAACTTACATCAATACAATCCTGTGCCATTCACTCTGTGAATCTGGTGACACTCTGCATTCATCCCAACCATCTCTTGTGCCCTTCACTCATGTGGGCAGCGTGGTTTTCCCCAGGAGGAACATGCCCGTCTCCTAGTGAGTTTATTTCTCTAGTTCCTATTACTGTTGTGAATGGGTTTTCTCTATATCCCTTTCTTTTTGTTTTGATTTTGCTTGCTACATTACTCTTTAATCTACTTTCTAATCACCGTACTTCATTCGTGGACACATACAAAGTAAACCAACCTTCTCTCTGGGCACAAACACATGAGCAGGGCCAAGCACACAGAAGCTGGCATAATTGGCCGAAAATGAATGGGAATTTTTTCAAATTAAAGTTTAATGACACAAACAAAACAGGAATATATTCTTTTTTAAAAAACAACATTGCAAAAAAAAAAAAAAAAAACATTGCAGCTTCAGCTGGAGTCCCTGCTGACCACCTGCTACCAGCCCATTTTCTTCCTCTTCCCCAGAGGTAGCCACGGCCACAGGCTCTGTGTGTACATTTCTAGACTTTTTAAAAACTTGTAAATGTGTACACGTGCACACACACACACACACACACACACACACACACACGCATCCAAAGGAAGCACAGAACTCATAGAGACTGAGTTTTTGTGTTGAGTGAATGTTTTCATGGTTACAGAAGAGACCAGTATTGCTCCACATCAGTGTGACAGTGAGGGAAGGGACCAGGAGGGCTGCCACCGTCATGGCGGGGAGGCAGGAGCTGCTGTGAACACACGGTGGATTTCCTATAACTCAAAAGATACCATTATAGTATTGTAAAGTGGTGCCGTGGGATGTGGGGACAGAAGGGACTCATTTCCAAGGGACCCAATGCCAAGTCTGTCACATGGGATATCAGTGGATCTCATGAACTAGAAAAAAGGTACAGCTTGCTGTTTTGAGAACTGCCATGATCCACTTTCAACATAGGACTTGGACAGCTTCAGGGATACACTCTACCCCCTAATTAGATGTACACCTGGCAGGTTTCATAGCTGTCCCCTTTCCTTTTTGCCTAGGTGCTGCTGGGTGAAAACATGGTGCTCGGAGCTCTGACAGCCATCTTGCCATCAGGGGGGAAGTAGCTCTCAGCTGATTCAAAACTGGGATTCGGGAACCTCTGATGTCTGCACCTTTCATACTTGAATAAATGTTCTTATTATTAACCACTCTTGGGAGATGTTTTGTTCTGTTATGTTCTAGTGAAAGCACCACACACACATCCACAGGAAAGACACCAGTGTGGTAGTGTAGTAGGTGCTTGTTAGTGAAGTGTCACTCATTACTTCATCCAACAATGCTCCTTCAGGGGACCGTGGGAGAGCAGAGTGCCAGCCTTGGGACATCATAGGGTCCAGTGAGACAATGCCTGAAAATGCTGAGCCCCTGGCAAGTGCCCCACAGGGTCAGAAACCTGGGCAGTGCTCCCATTGCACAACCTGGCCTGTCAGTGATGGTCAATAAAGGTTTGTTACATGAGAGAAGGTGAATTCCATTAAAAACCAACCGGCAGGAGTGCAGATCTTAGTAAATAAAACAAGGGGTGTGTCCTGCCCTCCATCCCTCTGGCTGCCTCAAGAAAGGGCATGAAGGTGGCCCACAGACTGAAGGAGGGGAAGACATGCAGAGGCTCCAGAGCTGCCCAGGCATGAGTCAAGCAGTGGACGGAGGCAAGGCAAGTCTGGGAAGTAGCAGTTTGCAGGGAGGGGACCAGAGCCCACTGCACAGGAGAGAGAATGTGTGTTGAAGATGGCCCCGAAATGCCACCCCCAAGATACACTGCCTTACTATTCAAGTTTACCCTTCCACCACCACCCTGGTCAGCTGAGGTGCACAAACTTCTCCACCTCCAGGGAAACAAAGTCTCATCTGGACTCTTCCTACAGAGGTCCTTAATCCCCTTCCAGCTTCTCTGGTTTCCACCACACCTGCTCTCCATGGCTGGTCTGTATTCTGGGAGTGCCAGTTTTGCTCTGATCCCAAGAACATGTGCCTAGCTGGGTCATCACCACCCAGTCACTACCATCCCCTGACCAAGGCTGCCCTCACCCACTTGCCATTCATTTCTGATTGCTACTGTGACAGGGACATGCAAACCCCTCCCCAAGCACCTTCCTCCACCGGGACCCCTCAGCCTCACCAGGCCAGGATGGGATCTTTCAACAGTCCTGTTCCAGGATGCCTCGCGATTTGAAGGAAGAATTAGAATCTAATAACACCTCCACATGGTCCTTCCTTCCACTGGCTAATCAGACTTCCTATTTCCATTTTGGCAGAAACCCTTTCTGAGTTCTTCCTTTAGAACTGTTCCTGGATCAGTTTCAAGCTCTGAGTCCCTATGACTCCTCCTTACAACAGCCAAGCTGCTGCCAGCAAACATGCCCATCTCTCCTGAAGGTTTCCAGGAGCTTTGGAGCTACTGCATTCATCTACTACACTCAAACTCTCCCTCAAAATTCCTGCTGACTGTCTACCAAGATGGCCACGTCCCTTCTTGTGTACCCTGTAGGTGTACCTCTTCTCTCATCAAGAGGACGGTAACTCTCAGGGATCTTGGTTGGCCTTAGTGGCTTCCTTAGCCAACAGAAGGGACATTCTGGAGATTGTGAGATAAGGTCTAAGAAACCTTGTAGCTTTGTCTCAGAGCCCACTTCTTGCAACACAGCTGCATTGGGTTGCACTTTGGGAGTCCAATCATGGTGCAACCACACATAGGCACTCCAGTCTGCTTGTGGCCAAAGTCTTCCTGACACTAAGTCACTGAGCCTTCAAAGACCCCAGCCCCAGCTGCCACCTGACTGCAGCTGCTTCTAAGCAAGAGCCACCCCAGCTGAGTCCTTTCAACCCCCAGAACCATAGGCCACTAAAGCTTGGGGTAGTTATAGCAGAGAGGGCAGCCATCAAATAATATATAAAATTTCCTACCACACAACACCTAAGTGGGCCATTTAATACAGTATGGTAAGTGTAGTAGAACAGAACTTTCTAGAAGGGGTGACCATTGGTCTGACCTCTTAAAAATGAGAGGCATGAGGGCTAGGGAGAGGACTTAGTGGGTAAGCGCTTGCTCCACAAGCATGGAGACCTGAGTTTGAGGATCACTATCACACACATGAACGTTAGGCATGGCCAGACTTGCCTGTAACCCCAGTGTTGGTGAGGAGGTGCAAACAGGAGGACCACTGAGACACCTATGTCAGCCAGTCTAACCAAAAGAATGGCACACACTCCAAGTTCAGTGTCTAAAGGAATTAAGGTGGCAGAGTGATTGAGGAAGACACATCCTTCTCTGGCCTCTGCATGGGTGCACACGGTATTCACACCTGCACACACGTGTATATACCACATGTACTCACACGCACCAAAAAGAAAGGCATGGGCCAACGATTTTCGACACAAACACCCCTAAGCTCACAACCTTAAAGCAAACTTATTACTCATCCACCACGACTCAGGGAACTAGGCGGAAGAGGGGGCGGAAAGATTGTGAGAGCCGTGGTGGGGGAGACTATCCAGAGGTACGGACAGGAGAAACTGGCTGATTACTAGTCTATCCATGGTCCCCTGTCACAAGGACTGATCCAGACGACCCATGGAGGAGGTTATCCAGTTGAGGGGGGAGGGGAGGGCAGTGGGGAATTGGGGATAACAACTCATTGTTT
>PVHP010046444.1:0-13285 GCA_004024765.1 Zapus hudsonius | reverse complement strand
GGCTTAGATTTTTACCTGACTGGATCCCCCTGCTCCCAGATGGTATGCTGGAGTAGAAACACAGTCCCAGCACTCCAACTATAGGGCCCAGTGTTCTCCCACCTGACTGTGCCCTCCTATCTGGTGCCCGCCAGAGATGCTTTTGCCCTTTCAGCACTGGCTGAGGTTCCCTGGTGGTGCCTGAGGCCTGGCTCCGCCCTGCAGCTGCAGTCCTGTGCGCTAGTTCAGCGCTAGTTCGCCTGTATGTTTGGAGGGGTCTCAGGGGGAAGTGTGCCCAAGAATCGCTGGAGGGTCAGTGGCGTGTGGTCCCTGGTGCCCGCTGAAGTGGCTTTTTTCCCTCCCAGCCCTGGCCGAGGTTCCCTGGTGCCTGAGGGTCCTGTGTGCACTCCGGGAACTGTGCTAGTTCAGCTTGCCAGCAGAACACGATCGCCCCTGTATTGGAGGGGTCTCAGGGAGAAGTGAGCACAAGAATCACTGGAGGGTCAGTGGTGTGTGGTCCCTGGTGCCCGCCAAAGCAGCCTTTGTCGTCCCTGACCTGGCTGAGGGTCCCCGGTGTCTGAGAGCTGGCACCGCCCGGCAGCTACGGACGGAGTGCTAGTTCAGTTTGCCCGAGGAGCGATCGCCTGTGTATGTGGAGGGGGGTCTCAGGGAGAAGTGTGCCCAAGAATCGCTGGAGGGAGGCTGGAGGAAAGAGGTCCCGGGAGGGAGCAGTTCTCAGCCACGCTGGCAAGAGCCTGCGGAGCGGGAGCTTGGGGTGGGGGAAGGGCGGCGCTTTGTTCCTCTGCCAAGTAGAAAGCAGATGGGGAAACCAGACCCCCCAGCTATCGTGGAGCTGGGGAGATGGTAGGTTTGGGTTCAAGGCCAGCTGGGGTCCCCGGTTTGGATCCCAGCTGAAGAATCAAACCTTTTCGAAGAGAGTCCTGGCTGCTACTAGTCCGCCATGATGCTCCCTTACATAGCTTATTTTTTTAACCATTGACTGAAATTTGGGTTGCTTGCATGATCATGGGTAGAAGGTTATTAACCTTCAAATTGGCAACACAGCAGTAGCTTTACCACTGATGGAACTGATTCCCTCTCCAGGCAACCATTAGCTTCCATGAGGTACTCTGGAAGGTCTTTGGTTTCCTGTCCCCTTCCCCCATCATGTTGAAGGACTGACAGGCTAAGTCTTGTGCTGGAAACCACAGCTGCTGTGAGTTCATGAGTGTAATAGTCATGTCATATCCAGAAGACTGTGTTTTGCAGCCTTCTTTCTCATTCTCCTGCTGTCACACTCTTTCCAGCCCTTCTTCCATGCGGTTCCCTGAGACCTGTTTGAAGCTTAGCACCCTGTAATTGCTTATTCTAAGCAATTTTGCCAGTTATTTATTTCTGCATTAGCCACTGCCCATTGGAGTAGGAAACTTCCGTTCTTCAAGTTTCAAGTTATACAAATCTATGGAAACAAATAGTTATTTAGAAGGAGGTTGGACTTACTGTAGTTGTCTAAGGTTCTCTCTTTGCTGTGGTCCTATAAACTTGCCTGACCTATACATTCTTTCATGTGTGGTCTCTGTCTGGGTTTTCTAGATTCTTGGTGTTCTGTTTAAAGAATTGGAAAAGATACACCCAAAAAGTAAAGCAGCAAGAAACAAGTGAAGGCTGGAGAGATGGGTCAGCAGTTAAGGCACTTGCCTGCAAAGCCTAATGACCTGAGTCCAAATCCCCAGCAGCCATGTAAAGCCAGATGCGCAAAGTGGCACATGCATCTGGAGTTTGTTTGCAGTGACTAGAGACCTTGATTAGTGCGCACCTTTAACGCCAGCACTTGGGAGACAGTGGTAGGAGGATCACTGTGGGTTTGAGGCAGGTCAGCCTGGGAAAGAGCAAAAACCTACCTTGAAAAACAAAACAAAAGAAAAAAAGAGCAAAATGAAATTATAAACTATAACACACTGACAAAATTGGCAGCAGGCAGCCTGAGTGAGAAAGCACTCAAGGGCCCCAGGGTGTTGCCTGGGGTTTCTCTTTATGTTGTCTAAGGGAAGAAGGAGCTAGTTACTAAAGGATGTGGTTTGAGTGATTCTCTATTTTGACTGAGAGACTTGAGTTTCTCTACTACACAATATTTTAATCATATGTATGTCAAATCACACATATACATAAGATTGTAAGTAGAGGATTCTCCTTAAAAGTTCACTTTGGGGACTGGAGAGACAGCTTAGTGGTTAAAGGTGCTTGCTTGCAAAGCCTGACAGCCAAGTTTCAATTCCCAGTACCCATGTATAGCCAGATGCACAAAACAGACATGTACCTGGAGTTCGCTCACAATAGCAAAAGCCCTGATGAATCCATGCCCTCTAAATAAATATGTAAGTAAATAAATAAATCATAAATAAATAAATAAATATTTTTTATTTTCATTTTAAAGTTCATATTCAGTTAAGGGACACAATTTGCCTTACTGCACCTACACCCAAATCCAGCCAGGATGGATGGTCCCCTGGTTTCAGATCCTGGATGTATCTTAGAACATACTTAAGTAGAAACTGACAACAAAAGGGGAGTCATACAAAGGAGAAAAAAAAGAACAAAACTGTCTACCTCTTGTACAATTCATAACCCCTTACCCTATAGACAGATCCAGTAAGCCTACCAAGGAGGAGGGAAATGGGAGTACCGTCACAAGATTTGCTCATACATTATATCTAATTATTGACAAATATATGTCAAAAAGGGGGGAGTCACTAAAGGTTCATAGGGGAGGAGAGAATTATTCTATTGTTTGAAGTGGGGTGTACGTGCAACAGGACACAAGTGTGGATCCCAGGTTGCCAACAGATTGCTAAATTGTTAGTTAAAATCAATGTTCTAGGTTTTTAAGATATTCCTTAAGCTTTTCTCCTTGGAGTTTGAGCTGAATCTTCCTGGTCCAAAGAATCCGCCGCCTCTGTTTGGATTCCCTCTAAACATGCTATGCCCTGAAAAATAAGATTCAGTATGAGTGAGAGTCATAGAGCTCACCTTCCATGTTTCTCATCCCTCAGCTATCTCTGATCCTCATTGCTGTCTGGATGTCCAGAGCTTCAACTTCTTTTTGTAACTTATCTGGTCACATTTTGTTTTTATGGTGGTTTTAGATAGAAGGTAAATCCTGTCGTTTTTACTTTCTTGACTGTGCATGGAAGTCCAAAAATGAATTTTTCTGATGATTAGTTTCCTCATCTGAAAAATGGCAGTAAAAGCAGTCCCTGTGGCAATAGGTACTTGTAAAGGAGTCAATACATGTGAAATGTTTTTATAGTAACTGATTAATAACATACTTTATTCTCCCTCTTTTTTTAAAAAGTATTTTATTTGCAAGCATAGAGATACATACTGAGAGAGAGAAAAAGAGAGAGAGAGAGAGAGAGAGAGAGAGAGAGAGAGAGAGAGAGAGAATGGTCACACCAAGACTTCCAGCCACATGTGCCACCTTGTGCATCTGGCTAATGTTGGTACTGGGGAATTGAACTCTGGTCCTTAGGCACTGGAGGCAGGCGCCTTAACCGCTGAGCCATATCTCCAGCCCCCATTCTCCCTCTTTGTCACATTATAACACATGATTCTCCATCATTTCTACCAAGAGACTGTTAACTATACCTTGTGAAAGTTGTCAGTTCCTCAATAATTGAATGATCACAAAAACTTGTTTAGGGGTTGGAGAGACGACTCAGCAGTTTTAGGCATTTTCTTACAAAACCTGATGGTCCTGGTTCAATTCCTCAGTACCCACATAAAGCCAGATGAACTAAGTGCCCCATGTGTCTGGAGTTCCTGTGCAGAGGCAAGAGGCTCTGGCCTGCCCATACTCACTCTTTCTGTCCTTCTTCCTCTCTGTTTCTGTCATCAATAAATAAATACTTGTTTAATGTAGAGGGAAAAGAGTGAATCACTCCCGATATGTTTTGTTTTGTTTTGTTTTATCTTTGGAGGTAGGGTCTTGCTCTAGCCCAGCCCAGGCTGACCTGGAATTAATCATGTAGTCTCAGGGTGGCCTCTGACTCACAGCAGCGATCCTCCTATCTTCTTCTTCCAAGTGCTGGGATTAAAGGCACGTGCCACCATGCCTGGCTCTGATCTGCTTTAAGAAAAGATGGTAGAGGCTGAAGAGATGTGCCTTAGTGGTTAAGTGCCTTAGTGGTTAAGGCACTTGCCAACAGAACCTAACAATGAGAGTTCAATTTCCTAGTACCCACTTGGAGCCAAATGCACAAAGTGGCACGTGCATTTGGAGTGTGTTTGCAGCAGCTCTAGTCTCTTTCGAGCCCATTTTCTCTGTCTGTCTCTCTTATATCTCCTTCTACTTGCAAACAAATAAGTATTTTAAAAATAAAATAAAATAGAGCTGGAGAGATGGCTCAGTGCTTAAGTCACTTGCCTGCAAAGCATGATGACCTGGGTTTGATCATCCAGTACCCACATAAAGCCCATGCACAAAGTGGTGCATGCATCTGGTGCTCCTTTGCAGTGGCTAGAGTCCCTGGCACACCCATTTTCTCTGTGTCTGCTTGAAAAGAAATAAATAAAAATAAACAAAATAAAATAAAAAGAAACTGAAATATGTTGTTCCATATTTCTCCCAGGGCTAAGTATGTTTAAAAAAAAAATCTTTCCCTATTTCCAAGTAGAGTTGTTTTTAAGTGAGAAAAGGAAAAAAGAGAGATACTGAGAAAGAGAGATTCAGAAGGAAAGAACACCCATCATTAATAACATACATAGGGCTTTAAGGGCTACTATATGTAATTTCTAATCCAATATCCACAATGCCTAAGGACAGGCAACATATGTTAATTTCATAGTTCAGTCTATGGATCACTTAAAGTGCTCTATGTCTTCTCCAGGAAACAACATATCCTCTAGTGAGGAATCCCACACCCTCCTGAAAACTGGATAAATGATTGAGAGTCTCGGATGGAAAAGAAAACGGCAGACAGCCAAAGAGGTGCAGGCCAATAAGTGAGTCATAGCTAATACACAGTGTCCAAATAGACTACAGAGTATAACTTGACCTTTAAAGAAGGAAAATCTTTCCAATGATTGATTCAACTTCCACTCTAAACTTCTACCAGGCACATTTGAGGCTCTGCCTTGACAGCCTCTACTGAACAACAGTCCATTCATTCAATTGTTCATTGAATTAGAAAATATTTATTCTGCATATGCTTTGTGCACATCCGCCAGGGCTAGCAAAAAATAAAATAGAGGGCTGCAGAAATAGCTCAGCAGTCAAGGCACTTGTCTCCAGAGCCTAAGGACCTGGGTTCAATTCCCCAGTACCCACGTATGGCCAATGCACAAAGTAGCACATGCATCTGGAGTTTGTTTGCAGTGGCTTCTGTTTCTTCTTGTCTTAAATAAGTAAAATAATAAAAAAGAAAGTAATAAGATGATATTGAGATAAAAATATATTATGTACATATGTGCACATGGATGCCAATAAAAGTTTAAAATTAAAAAAGGATCAATATCCTATTTTTAAAAATATTTATTTATCTGTACAGAGAGAGAGAGAGAGAGAGAGAGAGAGAGAGAGAGAGAGAGTGTGAGTATGGGCACACCAGGGCCTCCAGCCCCTCTTTAAAGACCTCCATGTGCATGTGCCACTGTGTCAATCTGGCTTTATGTGGGTACTGTGGAATCGAACCCTGGTCATCAGGCTTTGCAGGCAAGTACTTTTAACACCTAAGCCATATCTCCAGTCCCACTTTCTTTTTAAATTTTCTTTGAGGCAGCTTTTTTTTGAGGCAGGGTCTCACTGTAGCCCAGGCTAACCTGGAACTTACTCTGTAGTCCCAGGCTGTCCTTTATCTCACAGTGATCTTCCTACCTAGGTCTCCAGAGTTCTGAGACAAAAGGTATGGGCAAGGCAAGCAGGTACAACTCCTCCCATTACATTTTTGTACCTCCCCCCTCATCACTATTCCCTGAACTTCTTTACAACTAGTCCCTCTTCAATTTTGATTTCTTTGTTTTTTTTTTGTCCTTTCTCACCCATATGTTGATAGACCTACTATTGTGCAGGCCTCATGCAAGTAATGATAGCTGCTGTGAGGTCATGAATCCAAAGGCAACTTTGTGTCCAGAATATAGCTTGCCAAACCCCTCACTCCTCCCTATCCTTTGACTCTTATATTCTTTCTAACACATCTTCCACAATGTTCCTTGAGCCTTGGAGGGGGAGAATATAGATGTCTCAATTAGTGTATGGCATTCAGCTATCACTTTCCAAGCATTTTAATGAGTTTTAAATCTCCCCTGTATCCATCACCATCTACAAAAAGAAGCTTCTTGGACCAAAAATGGGAATAGTACTCATCTATGAGCATAAATACAAACATTTGGAGGGCAAAATTATGAATATAATATAATATGATATTAAACATTTATAATCAAACTACTGCCACTGGCACAGAGTGGCCCTCAATATAGAGTCCTTATTTGAATTTCCAACTAATCTGATGTGGATGTTGGGAAGGAAATGAATCTTTAAGAATTAGGATGACGCAGCCAGGCGTGGTGGTGCACGCCTTTAATCCCAGCACTGGTAGGAGGAGTGCCATGAGTTCAAGGCCACCCTGAGACTACACAGTGAATTCCAGGTCAGCCTGGGCTAGAGTGAGACCCTACCTCAAAAAAAACAAAACAAAAAAAAAGAATTAGGATGATGGGTTTGGGTTCAAGATGGAGGACTAGTAGCCACGTAGTGTCCCCAGGGGAACACGGGCTAGGGTTCTCAGCTGTGGTATAGGCCGTGGACATAAGCTACAGCTAGGCTCCAAGCTCCAGACACTTCCCAGCAACAGATTCCACCAATTGGAACCCGAAAGGAGGAAAAGGGCACACCAGAGGCAGGGAGTGCTACAGCCCAGCCTGCTGAGCCAGCTGGCTCCATACCCCACACAACACCCACACCCACTGCTACCCCTGTCCCCACCCCCGCTTCCGCCCCCCCCACTGCCAGCCCACCACCCCATTCCAGGCCTAGAAACACAGCAGCCTCTTGCCTGCGCCCAGGACCCCAGCGATCATGGGACTGTTTGTGTGCATGCCAGTGTGCATAGCAGGAAAAGCCAGCTGAGGTCAGCTTCTGCCCAGGTCAAAACACTTATAAAGTCTGGGGAAGGATCCTGAGGGGGTGCGCAGAATATCAGACAGGCTCCGAAAATAAGCAGGGGAGGGGAAGATTGGAGGTACTCATAGCAAAGGGAGCTGTGCATGCAAGCAGGTCGACCCATCACGAAATAAGCCAAGGGGAGGCAAGAGGCGAGGCGCTGCCCCTAGTGGCAGACCTGCTTGTTGCAGGCTGGTGAACAATCATTGAACTCTCATTTAAAAAAAATTTTTTTTTCTACTTTTTATTGTATGTTTTTAAATATATTTCAAGTGGTTTGTTTTTTCTATTATACCAGATGTACACCTGTTTTTCTTTCTCTATTTCTTTCTTTTATTTATTTATTTTTATTATTTTTTTATTATCTCAAGTCCTTTATTTTTCTCTTATATCAGGCTTGCACCTGACTCATTTTTTTTCTTTAACAAATAAAGGAATTTGAGAACACGGATTACATGACCAATACTAAGCTCTCACCAGGCTCTTGAGTCTGGACAGCTGGGGCTGGGTTGGAGCATGGAATCAGAACAGGTCCACCAAGTACTGGTCCAAGGAGAGACTATAGCCTTGAGTCTCTACCCCTAGTGGGGGAGATAGCATTCCAGATCTGCTTGCTGCAGTCAGGTGGGAAAACACTGGGATCACTTGGGGTGCTGGGGCTGTTTAAACTGCAGCATAACAATCAGGGACAGGGGCCTCCTATGAGGTGGCTCTAAGACTAAACAGTCATGTATAGAGGGATCCATATGGGTAAAGATCTGAGCCTGTCTGGGGGCAGAACACCCCGACAGAAAATATCTCTGTTTAAGGTCAAACCTGGTGATCATTCCACTGGAAGCAAAGTGGCCTGAACGGCACTCCCCAGGGGGCCTGAGTCCTACTTCCCTACATGGATATGGTCAGAAACCAATGAAAAAAACAGAGAAATTAAAGACAGAACTCCCCAAATCAGGGCCCCTATTCCCATTATGGAACAGGAAAGTGACAAGGAAGTGGAGACAACAAATATACAATCTCAAAGAGAGAATAATATGACTTCTGACCACAACTGCAATGCAAACATGGAACAGATAATGGCTGATATGGAAACTATGAAAAAAGACATGAATGAGATGAAGCCCACCAACAAAAGCATAGACTTCAGACTGAATTTAATGAAGAGAAATATGAATAACTTCAAAAACACCATAAAGTGAATTGAAAGTGAACCAACTATGGGCAGAGCTAGACAATCAATTGATGAAATTTAATGAGGACTTAAGAACACTTAAAAAGGATTTTCAGGAATCCCTAGCAAAAACAAAAATAGACTGGAAATTAGAACTCACCAAAGAATCGGAGACTATAAACAAAATTATAGCAGAAACCAAAAATGAAACAGAGTTGTTAAAAACCTCCCTTGAATGAATAAGTCCCAGAGTTGACAATTTGGAGGACAGATTCTCAGACCTTGAGGACAAGACAGATGGAATTAATAAGGATGCCATAAGTTTCAATAAATTCAAGAAATCAAGTGAGCATAATTTGAGGGATCTATGGGATACCATAAAGAGGCCCAATATTAGAATCATGGGGATCCCAGAGGGAGAAGAAGCCCAGGCTAAGGGCATAGGAAATATTTTCAAAAGAATTATTGAAGAAAAATTCCCCTATCTAACAGCAGAAAACCTACTCAATATTGTAGGGGCCCAGAGAACTCCAAACAGACAAGACATGAAGAGGAATTCTCCGAGACACATTTTAATCAATATGCCTAACACAGAAAGTAAAGAGAAAATACTCAAAGCTGCAAGAGAAAAGAAAAAAAACATAACCTTTAAAGGAAAATCCATCAGACTTATCTCAGACTTCCATTGGAAACGATGAAAGCCAAAGGGTTTGGAATAATGCTTTTCAGGGCCTAAAGAAGTATGGCTTTCAACCTAGACTACTGTACCGAACAAAGCTATCCCTCATAATAGATGGAGAATAGAAAGTATTCCATGAAGTAAACCAGCTCTATGAGTATTTGAACACAAAGCCAAAATTAGAGAAGATTCTACAGGACACATCCCACACAAAAGAAACAAGAAATCTACCTCAGAAGAGTACCAGAGATCAGGCACTACAATCACAGTCAGTGTGGTAATAACAGCAGCACAGACACCAACCCCAATTAAACCTTCAACATGGCAGGGCTTAAAGCAAACCTCAGTTATATCTCCGAATATAAATGGACTTAACTCCCCTATAAAAAGACACAGACTTGCAGGGTGGAACAGAAAAATGAACCCTTCCATCTGCTGCCTTCAGGAAACACACCTTACCTCTAAAGACAGAAATCTTCTTAGAGTAAAGGGATGGAAAACAGTTTATCAGGCATGTGGAAGTAAAAACGAAGCAGGTGTGGCTACTTTAATCCCTGACAAAATAGACTTTAAACCAAAATCAATTAAAAAGGACAATGATGGTCAATTCTTACTCATCAAGTGAATGATCCAAAAAGAGGATATCACCATCATTAACATATACACACTAAATTTGGGTGCAATACAGTTCATAAAGGAAACCCTACTCAAAAATAAAGCAGAAATAGACTCTAATTCCATCATAGTAGGTGACTTTAATACACCTCTATCAGCTCTAGACAGATCAACCAAACAGAAGATCAGCAGGAACATAAAGGAGCTCAATAATACCATTGACCAGCTGGGGATAACAGATATTTACAGAAGGTTCCACCCCAAAGACACAGAATACACATTCTTCTTAGCAGCGCTTGGGACCTTTTCTAAAATTGATCACATCCTAGGTCATAAATCATCCCTAAACAAATTCAGGAAGATTGACATTGTTCCTTGCATCATATCAGACCATAATGCATTAATGGTAGAAATGAAAAATGGAACAGGATCCAGAAAATATTCAAACCACTGGTGCCTAAACAATTCACTTCTAAAAAAATGATTGGGTCATCCAAGAAATAAAACAGGAAATTCAGAATTTTCTAGTAATAAATGATGATGATAACACATCTTATCAAAACTTGTGGGACACAATGTAGGCAGTCCTAAGGGGGAAGTTCATTGCACTAAATGCCTTCATATCAAAGACAGTGAGGTTTCAAATCAATCACCTAACAACCCACCTAAGATCATTGGAGCAGATGGATAAAGCCAACCTGAGGAGCTCAAGACTAAAGGAAATAATTAAAATCGGAGCTGAGATTAATGAATTGGAAAGAAAGAAAATGATTAAAAAATAGATAAATCAAAGAGTTGGTTCTTTGAAAAAGTTAATAAGATTGAGAAACCCCTGGCCAATCTAATCAAACGAAGAACTGAGAAAGCCCAAATAAAAAAAATCAGAAAGGATAAGGATGAAATCACAACAGATCCCAAAGAGATTGGAAGTATCATCAGCTCATACTTCCAAATCCCCTACTTCACAAAATTAGAGAACCTGGAAGAAACGGATAAATTTTTTTACAAAAGCTTAACTCAGGGCAGATAAAATCACTAAATAAACTTATCACATCCACAGAGATTGAAGATGTAATCAAAAACCTTCCCAAAAGGAAAAGCCCAGGACCAGATGGTTTCTCAGCTGAATGCTACCAAGCCTTCACAAAGAGCTGAAACCACTCTTTCTGAAGCTTGTTAGAATCATAGAAAAAGAGGGAAGGCTTCCAAACACCTTCTATGAAGCTACCATTGCCCTAATCCCCAAACCAGCCAAGGATGCAACAAGAAAAGCGAACTACAGACCCATATCTCTGATGAACTTAGATGCAAAAATCCTGAACAAAGTCCTAGCAAACCGGATATAACCCTACATCAAAAATAATATCCACCCTGATCAAGTTGGCTTTATCTCAGAGATGCAGGGATGGTTCACCATATGCAAGTCAATAAATGTAATACATCACATTAATCGGCTAAACCACATGGTTGTCTCAATAGATGCGGAGAAGTTCTTTGAGAAAATTCAACACCTCTGCATGTTTAAAGCTCTGGAAAGAATAGGCATAGACGGCCTATACCTCAACATAATAAAGATAATTTACAAAACTCCTAAAGCACAGATCATTCTCAATGGGGAATGATTCAAGGCGTCCCTGCTCAATTCAGGAACAAGACAGGGGTGTCCACTCTCACCACTGCTCTTTAACATAGTGCTTGAAGTTCTAGCCCAAGGAATAGGACAGGAGAAGGGCATAAAAGGGATACAATTCAGAAAGGAAGAAATTAAACTATCCCTCTGTGCAGATAACAACATCCTTTATATATCAGGCCCAAAGAATAGTATCAGTAACCTCTTGAAGGTGATTAATGCCTTCAGCCATGTGGAAGGATACAAAATTAACACACAAAAATCAATAGCCTTTATATATGCAGAAGACAAGAAGAGAGAAAAATACATGAGAGAGTCTGTCCTATTTTCAATAGCCTTAAAGAAAATCAACTACCTTGGAATATCACGAACCAAGGCTGTGAAGGCCCTATATAAGGAAAATATTGAAACACTCAATATGGAAATAGAGGAGGATGTGAGAAGATGGAAAAATGTTAAATGTTCATGGTTAGGGAGAATCAATATAGTAAAAATAGCAATCCTGCCAAAAGCGATTTACAGATTCAATGCCATGCCGATAAAAATTCCAACCTATTTCTTCACAGACATAGAAAAAATAATCTCTAAATTTACTTGGAAGGGCAAGAGACCTCAGATTGCTAAAATTATTCTAAGTAAAAAAAAACATACTCAGTAGGTATCACCACGCCTGACTTCAAAACATACTACAAACCCATAGTAACTAAAACAGCAGGGTACTGGCATAAGAACAGACAGATCAATGGAACAAAATTGAAGACCCAGCTTTAAATGGAAGTAACTTCAGTTATTCAGTCTTTGACAAGGAGGCCAATAATATATGCTGGGCCAAAGACAGCATCTTCAACAAATGGTGCTGGAGGAATTGGATAACCACATGTGTAAAAATGAAAATAGACCCACTCCTTCCACCATGCACAAAAATCAACTCCAAATGGATCAGATATCTCAATATAAATCCTGTAACCCTGAACACCCTGGAAGAAAAAAAATAAGAGGAACTCTACATGAAATAGTAATAGGGAAAAATTTCCTGAGCAAAACTCCAGCAGCCCAGGAAATTCAACAATCACTTAACCAATGGGTCCTGATCAGGCTCAAAACCTTCTGTACAAACAAACAATCCATACTTATAGCCAATAGACTCCCATCAAACTGGGAGATGATTTTTACCAGCTATTACCTACACAAAGGTCTAATCTCCAGATCTTACAAAGAACTAAAAAAAATATATAATAAAATCTCAAATATGCCCCTCACAAAATGGGGCACTGATCTTAACAGAGAATTCACAGAGGAGGAAATACAAATGGACCTGTCTCATCTAAGAAAGTGCCAGCATCCTTAAGCATCAAGGAAATGCAAATCAAAACCACAATGAGATACCACCTGACCCCTGTCAGAATGGTAATCATAAAGAAAACCAACAATAATCATTGCTGGTGAGGAAGCAGGAAAAAATAAACCCTCATTCGCTGCTGGTGGAATTGCAAACTACTTCACCTGCTATGGAAAGCAGTGTGGTATCTCCTAGACAGAATGGACATAGAACTACCCATGGACCCAGCTATCCATCTACTAGGCATTTACCCACAAGATGTCACATCTTGACGCAGAAACATTTGTACAACTATATTTATACCAGCTCAATTCATAATAGCCAAGAATTGGAATCAACCCAAATGCCCATCCATGGAGGCATGGCCAGCGAAACTGTGGTATATTTACATGATGGAATTCTACTCAGCTAAAAGGAAATGTGACATATTGAAATTTAGGATAAAACAGTCTGACCTTGAGCAGATCTTACTAAGCGAGCACTCAAAAGATCAGAGAATTGAATGTCGCATATTATCCCTCATAGGTGGTTCCTAACCAGAATAACAGTAAAGTCTAAGCAAACCAACCAGAATTGAGAGTTTGGGAAAGAGAAGTAAGAAGGGGGGAAGGGATGTCTTAAACATCAAGTTGAAGCAAAACTGGTCCAAAATTATAAAATCCTCATGAGCACAATGTTCACTAATGAGCATGGAGTGGGCAACATTTGGCAAGCGGGCA
>PVHP010046443.1:0-13279 GCA_004024765.1 Zapus hudsonius | reverse complement strand
CGTCTTAGTTGGTAGAGCGCTCGTCTGGAATACACAGGCTCTGGGTTCAATCCCCAGCACTGAGGTGAAATATGAAGTGTGGTTTGAGAGAAGGTGAAATTTTCCCAACAAAATCCTGTCACACCCTCCTCCCCTTCATCCACTTTCTCTGCACTAAGACAGTCTTGCGTGAAGCCTTCACACGTCATCTTCCCAGCAAGCACCCAATAGGAAATCAACCTCCTGTGTCATGATGCCCAGTCCCCTGACTTCACAAGACCTTGTGTCTTTGGCAAAACTTGGAGGTTTGCTCTGGGATCAGTTCGGTCAATACCCTTGGCCCTGGTGGAGACATGGAAATGCGGACAGATGTCAGCCCTCGGCTGGACAGAATGTAACTGGAAACAGGATTTTCAAGGGGTTGAGCCCTCCAAGATGTTCTTGCATTGGGACACCAGAGTCTGTGGACACGCTGAGGATTGTGGGGCAGTGAAGCGAAGAAGTCACTCACTTTATGGTTCAAGTCTGACACGCCCACCTGCAGTGATCTTTTGAGAGCCCCGCGTGAAGGACTACAAAAGTCACAGAACATTTTCATTCAGTTTTAAAGTTTCTTCTGCTTGTGTTTTGTCTTTTTTTCTTTAATTCTATTTTTGACCTTAGCAATGTAAGGAGGAATGAAGCCATTTCTGCCAACTGAACAAAGCACCAGTGTTCTGAAATTCAAAGGGCATCTCCTTGTTTATGGACCTTTTCCTCTAATAGATAAGCTAATAAATCCTAATAAATAAGTAAGCTAATAAATCCCGAGACAGGCCAGGTGTGGTGGCGCATGCCTTTAATCCCAGCACTCGGGAGGCAGAGGTAGGAGGATCGCCATGAGTTCAAGGCCACCCTGAGACTACAGAGTGGATTCCAGGTCAGCCTGGGCTAGAGCGAGACCCTACCTCAAAAAACCAAAAAATAAAAAAAATTAAAAATAAATAAATAAATCCTGAGACAGACCTTGGGTTACTTAGCATCAGAAAAGAGTGCCAGGGACAGAGAGGAGAGAAATGGGGACACCGTCACAAGATTTGCTCATACCATGTAAATACTTATTCCTAACAAAGATATTAAAAAATATAAAAAGTATAAAATGAAAAAATAACAGAAAATTTAAAAAGCCATGCACACCATAATATGTATAGCTATTTAAATGTTAGCTATTTAAAAAAAAGAAAGAAACTAGTGCGAGACCGTCCTTTTGTATATCCTCTGAATTTTGTATGGATGCTGTAGATGAATCACTGTTGAAGAAACCTGTATCTCACACACAGGAACAGGAAATAAAGATTCACTTACACTTCAAGAATGACAGAAAAGAGCCCAAGAGTACTATGTCCATGGAAGAAATATAAGCCAGCAAGCTCTTGACTCAAAGAGCCTGATTTTTTAAAATATATTTTATTTCCTTATAAGAGAGAGAGAGAGAGAGAGAGAGAGAGAGAGAGAGAGAGAGAGAGAGAGAGAAAGAATGGGCACAGCACGAACTCCAGACACATACGCCCTCTTGTGCATCTGGCTTTAGATGGGCACTGGGGAATTGAACTCAGGTTCTTCTGCATTGCAGACAAATGCCTTAACTGCTAAGCCATCTCTGCAGCCCAAAGAGCCTGATTTTTAAGTGACAGTTAAATGCACTTGCAATGGACACGTAGGCTCACCTGGGACTGTGCGTTGATGTTGGCTCCATTTGTGACCAAAACCTTGACCACCTCTGCTTGACCAGCCAAAGACGCGATGTGCAGGGCAGTGTTTCCTTTCTGCGGGTGAGAAAGAGACGCGTGAATTCACCCACCTCTCCTCTGTCTCCGGGCTCCCCAAGTACAAGACAGCAGATAATCATCTCAGACTGAGGGCACCCCGGGTCTCCTCACCCTCACAGAACACGGCAAGTGACAAAGAAAGCTCAGAGCTGCAACACTGACCTTTGTGGCTGCATCCACGTTGGCTTCTCGGTGCAGCAGCTCAGAGACCACTTCCACGTGGCCTTCTTTGGAAGCGAGGTGGAGCGCGTTCAAGCCGTTCTGGTGGAGAGCAGGATCAAGATGAGCTCACCAGTCCCCACGAGCTCCTCAGGTCATGTCCCACCCACGGTCCCTCATGCGTGTGGAAGTGACAGTCTATGCAAATCAGGGGGCTTGATCCAGTGCCGTGTCGCACTGATTCGCAAAGATCGTTAACGATCTTTGGTCACCATGCACCTGCTCTTCTGAGTGTCCCTCTGACCAATCCAAGAATCGCCACAGTGTCCATTCAACAGAGAAAAGAAACTCCAAGAAGATCTTGCTAACATTTAATGAAAGCCATAAGGAGTTTAAAGCCAGGAGGCTTGGATTTTTTTTTCTTTTTTAACAGGGATGTGTGGTGTGGTGTCTGAACACGTTTGTGCCGATGTGTGCCCATGTGCAGAAGGCAGAGAGCATTTCGTGTTCCCTTCTATGGTGCATCCTCATGTTTAGGAGTCTCTCACTGAACCTGGATCTGTCACATCTGGGAAGACTGGCTCGCCAGCCCAGTGTCTCCAGTCTCTGCTCCCCACAGGACTGGGGTTACAGGTGTGTGTGTGGCTGATGTTTAAAACTTTAACTTAATGGGCTGGAGAGATGGCTCAGCAGTTAAGGCACTTGCCTCCAGTGCCTAAGGCCCCAGGTTCAATTCCCCAGAACCCACGTAAGCCAGATCCACAAGGTGGTGGCCCTGGTGCTCTCTCTCTGTCTCTCTCTGTCTCTGTCTCTCTCTCTTTGAAAATGAATAAAATTAAAAAAAACCTTTAACTTAAGCAATTAAACAATATTAATAGCCGTGACTGACCTGGTTACAGATATTGATGTCCACCCCATTCTTGATGTAGTCAAGGGCCTTTTCCAAGTGGCCAGCCCGAGCTGCTCGTAGGTAGCTGGCATTGGCATCAGACTGAAAGAACAAAAAACACATGTTCCCATGAAGAATGACAGCAACACACCTGTTCACAACTACCCACCTGTGTAGTCCAAAGGGCAGCACAAGTCATGACAGTATTTTATTTTGAGCACTGCACACAACTACTAATTGTCACCAAACCCTTTAAAAGTTTTAAATATACAGAGTTACCCCATTTGTGATATCCTAAATTTTCTAAACTGAGAGTGAAATTTTCCCATAATATGTGGGCACCTTAAGGCTGAGGAAATGGCTCAGCAGGTAAGTGTGTTTGCTGCTTAAGCACAAGGACCTCTCAGGCTGCAGACTGCCAAGTTCAAGTCCACAAACCCCATGTAAAAAGCTGGGCCTATGCGCACCTCGGTCAGCAGTGGGGCAGAAATGAGAGAATCACTGGGGTTTATTGGACAGCAGCTCGGGGTTGTTTGAGAGACCCAATCTCACAGAAATACCTGGATGATCCCTAAGAGGAGAGCACCCCCTAATGCATGGGGGTGTGAATCTGTATGCACATGTACATACCCCATGCAACACACAACACACACACACACACACACACACACACACACACACACACACGGGCACCTTAAATCAATACACAATTTTTACAGAGTAAAGAAAAATGCTAAGTAAGACTTCTTGGTCATCACATTATAAAGACCCAACTATTCTCCAGTGTCAAAAATTTGATACAGATTATGTTTGTATTTTTCAGGATGCAGCGAGAGAGCTGGGGCCCAGCTAATCCTACCAATCCTACCAACCGATAGCTGAGATCCTGGCAAGAGAGGAGCCACCACAGTCATATCGTGAAGGATCCATATGGAGCCCCGCAGAGAATGACGGGATGAACAAGGGACCCACAGCCACAGCCATTCAATCAACACAGGATAAGCCAGGGTGACAGAAACCAACAATTTTCGACACAAAGACCCCTAAGCTCACAACATTAAAGCAGCCTTAATACTCACCCACCACGACTCAGGGAACTGAGCGGAAGAGGGGGCGGAAAGATTGTGAGAGCCGTGGTGGGGGAGATTATCCAGAGGCATGGCACCCATCAGTGACAACACACTTGGGTCAGGAGAACCCGGCTGAATACTAGGCTATCCATGGTCCCCTATCACAAGGACTGATCCAGATGGCTCACGGAGGAGGATATCCAGCTGACTGGGGATTGGGGGGGGGCAATGAGGAATTGGGGATAACAACTCATTGTTTGCCCACTAAATAATGTAACTCATTATGGACAATAAAAAGAATGTGAGATCCATGGTGGGGGAGAATATCCAGAGACATGGCCCCCTCAGCAACAACACACAAGTGGGGGGGGATCCTGGTTGCCTCCTGAACTGTCCATGACCCCCTACCCAGTGGACTGAACCAGCATGCCCACCGAGGAGGGTCCCCAGTGGTTTGGGGACAGGGAGGAGGGAAATGGGGTGCCATCATAAGATTTGCTCATACAAAGTATCTAATTAAGGATAATAAAGATATAAAAATGTTAAAAAATTCGATACGGATTCCTTTTTCCTATCTCACAGCTACGTTCTCAAAGGTTGGCTTCAGAAAGCTACTAAATACGCGGCTTCTGGTTGGATTTCTTCGGGGAGACCATCCTGTGTTGAGAATGTGGTTAGGACTTGAAAACTAAGTGAAGCATGATGTATTCCTTCTGCCTGTCCAGCAAGTTAGTTACCTGGAAAAAACACTATTTGGAGCAGTGTATGAACAGAGCACAACCAGACGGGTTAAACCTCAGTAACTCACCTAGTGAAAGCTTACCAAACGAAACCACCATTAATCCCCAACACCAGTAAAGAAACCATCAACCATTGTGATCTTTACTAGGCAGGACACCAAGAAAAAGGCCACTGCACCTGCTTTACTGTCTGAGGTGTGGATCCTTTCGTGACTAGTAAAGGTTATGCATAAATGCCCCCCCATAGCCTCAGGTGTTTTGAGGTTAAGTCTCCCACCCCATCCCTAGCTGGTGGAGCCTTGCTGGAGGGGGTGTTCCTGGGGCGGACCTTAGGGTTGACATGTTTAGCCTACTGGGAGTTCACAGTCAGCCTGTGCTTGCTGTTGTCACTCTGCTTTGGATGTGTGACTTGGTGAGCTGCTTGCCACGTGTTTCTCTGCCATGATGCCACTTCCCCTCAAAACTGAAAGCCTGATGAAATTAGCCCTTTCCTCCCATCAGCTGCTTCTGGTCCAGGGTCTGTTCTGGCAGCGAGATGCTAACTGCTTCCCACATTTATGGAAGCAACTGGCAAGGAATCAAAAATACTTAAAAAATGTGGGTACTAAACGAGTGCAAAGATTTTTTTGTTCTTTTTTTATTTTAAAAATAATTTATTTATTTTAAGCAAAGAGAAAGAGAGGGGGAAGGGAGAGTGAGCCACAGAGAGAATGGGCACACCAAAGGCCTCCAGCCACTGCAAACAAACTCCAGATGAATGCGCCACCTTGTGCATCTGGCTTTATGTGGGTTGTGGGGAATCGGACCCAGGTCAGTAGGCTTTGCAGCTAGTGCCTTAACTGCTGATCCATCTCTCCAGCCCCCATCATTATATTTAAAATAATACTATATAATAACCATTTACATCGTATTTACATGGCACATTTCTAAAATAAAATAGGAATTTGAGTTGGGCACGTAAGTCTTTAAAGCAGATGTAGACAAGAGATAAACTTCAGGCCATTTAGACAAGTCGTATCAAGTTCATGGGAATATAAAGGAAAGCTATAGTCTTTAAAGAGGTCTATTGCTTTGAGGAGATTAGGGTTGTTTTTTCTTTGTTGTTGTTCATAAGACCAGAAAGAATTCAATCAGCTATGCGAGGATGGCTAGTTGTACCATAAAATATCATCTTCCTTGTGCCTGCTCATTGACTTCTCAGAGAATTTGCCCAGAAGGGCTTCGCGGCTGCTCTGGGAACACAATGCCATCAGTCTTCTGGGTGGCTCAGCTGTCAGGGATAACAACTGCAAGTTCAGCATACCCGATTTGACTCTGCGTACATCAAAGCAGCAGCGAAGGAAGCTAAAAAAGAGGTGTGATCATTCAAGGAAAGAAAGTCTCTGAACGGAGTCCAGATTCAAAAAAGATTTGGCAACGCCATACATGGCCCGCTTTCCTCAAAATTTTCCTACCCAAAAATTCTAGAGCAAAACAAATATAACAAGATAAGACAGTCACTTCCAAGCCTGTGGCTTGTTACCTATCAGGGGCAGTTATGAATTCAAAAAATATTTTATTAGAGAGAGAGAGACAGAGAGAGAGAGAGAGAGAGAGAGAGGGAGAGAGAGAGAGAGAATGGGCACACTAGGGCCTCCAGCCACTGCAAATGAACTCCAGACACATGTGCCACTTAGTGTATCTGACTTGACGTGCATCCCAGGGAATCGAACTCAGCTCCTTCTGCTTTGCAGGCAAACGCCTTAACTGCTGAGCCATCTCTCCAGCTTGCAAAGTTGTTAATTTTGTTCCTTCAGCGATTGCATGCACAGTCCACCCTTGACTCAAAGGTCCCATCCTTACAGATTCAATAACCGTGTGCACTGAGTCTATTCACAAGCGGTACTATTTGGTTGTTATGATTTCCTGGTGATAAAACATAATAACTATTTACTAGTTATTTAGAATAATGTAGAGATGAAGCAAGAAGGCATGTGGAAGACTAGGCGGGGGCCATGTGTAAACAAAAACATCCTACGTCATATAACATATCATACATATAACATATCACCAGCGTGAGCATCCAAGATCTTAGTATGTGTGGGGACTTGAGTGGGGTGGCTTTGGTAATGATGCCCTGAGGACAGAGAGAGGGCTCTTTATGCATGGGCATGCCAAATCTGCATATGCATATGTAATTTGTGCCCTAAACCACTTGACCCATGACTCCTCTTGGTTTGTATTGAAAGCTCCCATTCCAATGTTAAAGTAAACTTGCTGGTGGACATCCTCACTTTATCGATTTTCATTATATTTATTTGGTGTTAAGTGATTCTTTGGAATAGCTGTTTTGTAGCCTCAGGCCTTTAAGAGGTACTAAAAGGGAGAGATTTTTCCTTACTTTTCTCAGCCCTATGCTACTCACCAACATACTTCCCCCACCCAAATAATATTACACTTTAACCAACAAAGTGTGGAGGGAAAAGAGAAAGAGCAAGATGAGAGCCGGGTGTGGTGGCGCACGCCTTTAATCCAAGCACTTGGGAGGCAGAGGTAGGAGGATTGCTGTGAGTTCAAGGCCAGCCTGGGGACTACAGAGTGAATTTCAGGTCAGCCTGGGCTGCAGTGAGATCCTACCTCAAAAAATACAAAAAAAATATTAATTAAAATAAAGAATAACAAGAGAGGAATGCAGACTGCTAGGGAAAAAAACCCTTAAGTTAGGAAGTGAGTTTAAAGCCCACAATAAAAGAACCCAGAGGGTCCTCCTTCTATTCTCAACCACTGGCTGGCAATGTGCCCCATGTTCCTTCCTCTCTTGTATGGATGGGAATGCTGCTGACGAGGTTTCAGTCAGCGTGTCAACGCCTGCCTCTGTGGTGGTGAATAAAGCAGATGCGTTTGCCTGCTTCTTGCTGTCTTCCAAGTCACTATTCAGAGGTGACAAATATAGGTGATTCTCAACTGAGAGCAGGGTTAAATCTTGATAGTCCCGTCATAAACTGAAAATATAAGAAGTTGAAAATGATACGTGTGATCTATCTACCCAACATCCTGGGTTAGCAACTCAGTATCCTAGCAACATGGTATCCTAGCAACACAGTATCCTAGAGAGTACCAGCAGATCGATGACCTTGTGATCAAATGGTTAACTAGGAGCTGTGATTTGCCGCTGCCCACTTCATAAGAACATTCTGGACTGCACATCACTGGACCACAAAAATGCCAAAATTTTAAGCTGGAACTATAGCTTTTGCTGATCGTAAATGGCTTTTTATAGCATCACAAAACTAAAACGTCCTTGTCGCTGTTCAATCTGGGAAATTCTGTATTGGATTTTTCACTTTTTAAAATCATCTTGGGTCTGGGGAGGTATCTAAGTAGTCAAGTGCTTGTCACACAAGCATAAAGACCCGAGTTGAGAGCCCAGCGCCCGAAGAGTGGGCATTGTAGGCCACCTCTAACATCAGCCTGCAGAGGTGGAGACACGATCCCCAGGGCAAGCTGGCCAGCGAGACAGCTTGATCACTGAGCTCCCGGTTCATCTAGAAATCTCACCTCAGTAAATAAAGATCGAGAGACCAAGCAAGACACCCGATGTCAACCTCTGGCCTCCACGTGCTTGTATACACATGTGCAATAAGCACCTGCACACACGTGCACACATGTGCACACACACCTGCACACACATGCAAACAGGTGCATGCACCTGCAAACACCTGCACACACACCTGCAAACACATGCACACAGGCGCATGCACCTGCACACACATGCACACATGTGCACACACATGCACACACACATAAATCCCCTCTTCCCACATTGAGTATAAAGCACCTACATATTGTTGATTTTCCTAATTTTCAAAAACCCAAAAAACAGACCATAAAGTCCTATAATGGACTCCTGTGTTCTGAAAGACTTGCCCTTGACTCGGACTACAGCCTGTGTTCTCACCTCATCCTGTCCCAACACCGCCCCATTGCTGATGGATCTGAAGGTGCCTCTACAGATAGTTATTGACCAATGCCTGTGGAAGGAGGGCTGGGGGAGCCCAGAGGTCCAGCTCTCCCACACAGGCAGCTCTACAGAGGTGGCTGTCTCTCCAGAGCCAGAGGGCACAGAGAGGAATCCAAGCACTGCCCGGCTGGAAACTGAAATTCCCTTCTGACACTGTTTAATGTCTTGTTTACTTAGCTGTCTTCCTACAGTCACTTCTTCCCAGATAGGACAAGAAGATGAATCATCTCTGTTTCTTTAAGTAGCTTCAGGGAGAAAAACCAGGCATTATTATGAATTCACCTGTGCTGGGATACTGACAGAATTCCCAGAATGCAGTAGGTGGAAAGATGATTAATAACACTAACTAACGTGTCAATCCTATGACTACATGTGAAGCATCTTACAAGCGCTTAGCGTAGCTTAATCACATCCTTATAACTTGACGTAATAAGCGTGAACCGTGCCGGCCCTTATGAACTTGCATGATCCTGGAAGTGGTTCTACAAAACACATAGCAGGTGGAATAGTGGAAATACCACCCAAGTTCATGTCCTCACCCCCAGCATCTTCACCTTCGTGCCCCACAGTGCCCGCCCACAGCCGCAGAAGTAAAGGAGAATGTCAATGGTGACATACATTGTACCTGTCACTGTCCCCTGCACTGACCACAGAGATGCGCAGGACACACTTCCTTGCATTTCTTGTTTCTAAAGGACCCAAGAGGACTCGCGTCACAGTCACACGACCTGAGTATGAATGTCCAGTTGCTTTTTCCTCACAGTCTTCCAAAAAGCAGCTGGTACACCCATCTAATGTCTTGTCTCTAAAGCCTTTTGGATCTCTATTTTCCTCTTAAGAACATTGATCATCATGTGTATCACAGAGACCAAAGAGTACAGAAAACTTTTTTTTTAAAAGAGCCTAAAAGCACCCACATCCCTACCAGTGAGCACAAGCTTGAATGTTTTAAGCAGCATTGAGGACTCCCAACCAGTCCTTCCTTCAGTGGTTCCCAGGCTCCAGTCAGACATTCTAGTTCAGTTTTTACTTTAACCACCACACGTACCCGGCCAAGCTAGACGGCCTGTGTTTGGTGATCACGGAACTATAGTCAATGTATCCTTTCTGCTATGGAAGATCCCAGCATATTTGAAATATAATCTGTCCTTCTCCGTAATTTTTCTGTATCCAGAGAGGGTTTATTTTACTATGGAAGATGCCGTCATTAGCACTCTGCAGTGCACAGTAGCAAGTGTGTAAATTTGCACATCTAGGAACATAAATGTTGCACCATTGGGTACGTGTTCTTTCAGGTTCACTAGTTAATTGCAAACTGTTTAAAGGTATTGTACCAGTCTGTAATCCAGTAGGATTAGCATAAATTTGAGGCCTAGTCTGGGCTACAGAGTGAGACCTTATCACAAAAGAGCACAAAGTAACCAAATAATAAGAGGACAGTGATTACGCCATTTTCCATGTCTGGCTTCCTCCTTTTGATTTGGTGTCTGGGGATGGATCTCAGGTACTCCAACTCGAGTGGTGAGTGATTTGTCCACTGAGCCATGTCCCCATTTTTGCGGCGGTCTCCGACAGGTGGCGACAGCTGCTTTGAGGTCATAATGTAATGGCCACTTCATGTCTGGAAGATAGTGTCCTAGGGAGAAGCCACTACTGTTGACTAAATGGATCCGTTATACCCACCCAATTCCTCTCTAAGTATTTAGGTTTATTCCCATAGATCAGTGCTGATCACACCTCTGGTCAGAGAAGCTTCTTTTTGCCAAAGTGCTGAGAAGTGAAGGCTGAGTGCTCAATGCTAAGGGAGACATCTAGAACACCCACCCCTCCAGGCTCAGGGGACGTTGCAGAAGTGCGTGCAGACAGAATGTTAAGAGCCAGTGAATGGGGTGGGGAACTTTGGGACACTATCCTCAGCCATTCCCAGACCATTTAAAGGTGCTTGCTTGCAAGGCCTGCTGGCCCAGATTCTATTCCCAGTACCCACGGAAAACCAGATGCACACAGTGACAAGTGACCATGGCAGCCTCATTCATTCATTCACTCATTCTCTCTCCTCCCAATAAATAAAAATATTTTAAAAATAAAAGAACATAATATCATTCGGCCAAAATAAGTTGAATACCTCTCGATCCCACTCTGTGTTTAAGACTTTCGATTTAGACGAACGGAGTTTTGCCAGGTGTGGTGGTACAACGTGCGATCATGGCGCCTGGGGGGTTTGGAGACTCAAGACTAGCCTGGGCTATATAGTGAGTCGTGAGACAGCCTAGATTACATAGGAAGGGCCTGCCTCAAAAACAAACAAAAAAATCAACGCATGGTATAGTCATACATTGGAATTCGCTGAATCCTATTTGTACAATTGGTATAATAAATAACAAATGTGAAGAAATTAAATAAAAAGATGAAACCAGCAGAATAGACAGCTGTTTCCCACTGGACAGGCACCAAGTCCCTGTTCATAACACAGCGACGCAGCCACCCAGCGATCATTCAGTTTCCAGAGAGTTCAGAGTAAAATATTGTCCAGTGATATTTTACAGATATCTTGGCCTGATCTAATTTCCCGCCAAGTTCAAAAGAACGCAACCGATTGCCCAATCTTAAACAAATGGGGCATTCATGCTCCGGTCTGGCTTAGGACATTGTTGGCCTTTGTCATTTGTCCCCCCACTCAAGGGGTCATTACTTCAGTGTTAGCTGATTCTTTGTAAGGTACTTGGTTGGGGTGGGGGCGGAGATTTCCCATCAGAGGGAACTTAGCACAGGAAAACCTGCTCAGGGAGACAGGGTTACTGACACTCACTTTCTCCCTGAACTGTAGTCTAGGCGCTGGAAACAGCCTGGCAGGTGCTAGCATCAAGAGGGGGGTGCTGGCCTCACCCATACCAGAATGCTTCCGAAGGCTCCAGTCGAAACCGATGACTCAGGAGAGGGCATCCACACATTCCCTCTGAGCGCAACAAGCCCGCCTTTGTCTTAGAAGTAACCTCCCTTCACCCCTGAAATGAGGTCGCCATCCCACAACACATGTTACGCATGGTTAACACCGGGCCCTTTGCCAGGCAGGGCCCTGCTGTCCCCCCCAAACATGGCCCCTGTCAAGCTAAACACAAAGGGTCTCCTCTCCTTATCTTCCCAAGCAGGGGACAGGAAGGAGGTTCGAAGCAGCCAGCCTTGCAGGGCTTTGTTTTCGGAGAGGCAGTGTTTGAAAGAGATTTACCCATGTCGTATGCTGATAAGACCCCTCTCCTCCATCTGTCTCCAATGATCTGGTTTCCATCAGAGGGAGGACCCAGAGTCCAGGCCCCCAGGGAAGCTCTCTCTCCTGACCCAGCATACGGCTCTCTAAGCTTTCAGCTGGAGCCTGGTTAGAAATGAAAATTTAGACAAGACATTGGGTGGTGGATGGGATTTCCCATATTCCTCAATATCAAGTTGAGGGTATTCAGCTGCAAAGCAAGATCCGAGTTAATCTGGAATTTCCTGAGGAGTTAAAGAGCCAGGCTCTGCCCAGCTGTGGCGGGGCACACCTACAATCATAGCTCCTGGGAGCCTGCGGCAGGGGGATTACCTCAAGTTTTGAGGACAGCCTGGTCTACACAGAGAGCTCCAGGTCAGCCAGGGCTACATAGTGAGACCCTGTCTCAAAAATTAAAACAAACCATGAATTAAAACCAGTAGAGGGCTGAGGAGAAGGCTTGGTTGCTAAGAACACTTGCCACACAGTCCAGGGACCTGAGAGGGTGTGAGTTCGATTCCTCAGTGCCTGTGTAAACAGCTGGGGAGGGGGGCATGCATCCCTGTAACCCAAGTCCTGTGGGGTCTGGAGACTCGCTGAGGCTTGTGAAAACAGCAGCCCTGGCTTTAGAGCGAGACTTTCTCAAGGAAGTACGTGGATGAGCAGAGGAGGAGGAACCTGGTTGTCATGGTTTGCTCCAGGTGCCCCCCACAAACAAATGAATGTGTTCTGCTAATCGGTCCTCAGCTGATGGCAATTCGGGAATTAGAACCTCATTAGAGCTGTGTTGTTGGGGGTGGGCTTATGGGGGATCTAAGCCAGCTCCCCCTTGCCAGAGTTTGGCACACCTTCCTGCCGCTGTTTGCAGAGGTGATGTCCAGCCCTCTGCTCATGTCATCGTTTTCCCTGCCAGGATGGAGTCTCCCCTCGAGTCCATAAGCCAAATAAACCCATTCCTCCCCAAGCCGCTTTTGCTCGGGTTCTTTCTGCGCAGCAACTAGAGAGCTGACCGCAACATGTGGGTTCTGGGGATCTGAACTCAGGTCTTCGTGCTTGTCCAGCAAACACTACCCACCGGGCTCCCTCCTCAGCCCTCGACGACCCCTTTTCACACACGTCTGATTTCTTGAGGCAGGGGGCGTCACTGCATCGTGTCTTCTGCATAGATAGAAAACAGAAGCAAAGGACGATGCTCCGAATCGAATCCGGGTTCCACGATGGTGTGATTTTAATGGGAAATGCCCCTCTAGGCTTCCATATCCCCAGTTGGTGATGGGGGCAGTTGGAAGGTTGAAGAACTTTCGGGAGGGGGAATCTGGCTGGAGGAAGCAGGTCTTGAGGTTTGCCGGCCCTTGGCCGCATTGCCTGTTGGCTTTGCTTCCTGACGCCA
>PVHP010046442.1:0-13276 GCA_004024765.1 Zapus hudsonius | reverse complement strand
ATTTCACTTGACTGGGGCCTGGTGCCCCTTCCCATCTCAGGGGTGTGATGGAGCTCCCGGGATACATTTAAGGATGGTAATCACCGGAAGTCATCTTCTATTTGCTTGTTACCTCAATCTTCACTTCCTACAGTTCCAATTTAGGTTGAGCATGCCTTATCTACATCTTCATTTTCTGCTGAAATATCATGACTGTGCCGCTCAGAATGAGGGTGAGGGCTTTGGCTTCCTCGGAAGATACATGACCAGCCATTGGCAGCAGCAAATAAATGGTCCCTCAGCAGGGGACTGTAACATACAGTACTTATTTGATGAGACAGTATATTACTCATCGTTCTGAAAACCCATTTCAACCAGCTTATTGGTTTTTTTCCTTTTCTTTTAAACAAGTCAGAAGGGAAATGTCCCATAAAACTAAACTCCCTCCTTCCTCTAAATAGCTCCAGAAAGTGCTTATCAGGGAAACTTTAGGCTGAACTTTTAGACATTAGATTGAATCTTCAGAAGTCTAGTGTGAGACGCCCTGGTCTCATGTAATTCAGATTAAACCATAAAAAAATCTCTGTAGTAAAGTTTTGAAAATTCCGATGGTTTTCTTATAATGATGATTCAATGTACCCTTTTTGGGTATGCCTATATTCTGTCAATAAATCTCCATTCTTTATAGGCTGCCTTCTGGGAAACTGAGTCTTGCCTTGTGCTTCTATGTTTCCATGGGGCCCGGTGCTTGCTTCAAAAGGAGAAAGCGCTCTCTCTCTTCATGAGGAATGTTCACTGTGAGTCTTCCGTGCCAGACTGTGAACTACAGTTGTTTTCTCTTCAGGTACCAGGTACTGGGCAGAGGTTCTGGCTTATGGTCCCTTGCTGAGTCAAAGGTTTTGGTGACCTGGACAGGTAGGCAGATGGACACTACAGCAACCAAGGCTGATGGAAAGAGATAATGTGTGGGAATCAGGCAAGAGTCATGCCTGGAAGCATGATCCTTACCGAGAGATCATTGGTGGGAAATCAAAGCTTACCAGATATTCAGGGTTCACATCCTTTCCCCACCTGGCCTAACTGATAGGCAAGAAGGCTAGGAAAGAGAATTGAAACATCAACTTAGTTGATTGCAAAGAAGAAGGTGAAGGTCAGGGAAAGACTGTGGACGCTGGAGTGACCAATGCTCTCCTTAGGCATTCTATTTCTTTGATCCCAAAGGTTAAGTGTAGATGACCACCCAGAGGCGGGAGCTGCGGATCCTGGTCATAACATAGTCCATCCCCTAGGGGGAGCTCAAGAGTGCCACAGAGCTGGACCATGGGTGGGTCAGAAGGGGTCTTGAAGTTGGCCACAGAGAAGGGGTCATGAAGTTGGGCACTTGGGGAACAGAGCATTTAGAATAAAAGAAGCTCAACCTGTTATCTGTTGGCTCTTTTTTCCCAGTACTTTGTGATTTACTGGTGTCCAGAAATCTTGCTCAGTCATTTGCCATCAGGTACAAAGGGGAGGTAAATGCCATATCCCTTGCCCTATTAAAGATGCTTTCAGTAGGAAGCACAAGTCGCCAGCCCCGCAGGGGTGACACAGGCTGATGACAGCAGAAACTGGCCTTGGAGGCTTGCTTTGCCTAAGTAACGAGCCTGAAGCCCAAGGACTCTGGGCAGCTATTTTCAACAGCAGCACATAAATGCATATTTTAAATAAGAGATCTTGCATGTGACCCAACACTGAATCCATAAAACGAGAGCTGGGGTTTATTTCTAAAGCCTTTCTGAATACCACGTTGGCTTCAAAAGAAAAAGAAGAAGAACAGTGTGTGCCATTCACAGCGCAGGCTTCCAGTCCTATCAGGTCCCTTATCGGTAACATCTGTTGACTTTGCCCTTTGAGGAAGGTAATTAATCCTCCTCTGGAGACTGCTGTGGAGAAAAGCAAGTTTGTAGACTGGGAGACCATCTGCACAGCCCCTCGAGTGGCTGGTGTCACCTCAAATGTCACAGAGTGCACCTTACCACTCCTCAAAGCCCCACCCTGCCCTGCAGTGTGCAGCCTGACTCCTATGACTTCATTGAGCAGTGTCTGCCTGAGTCCAAGCTGCTGAGTGAGGCACCCACCAACCCCACCCCACTCCTGGCGGAGGGAGCAGCTGCCAGAGACACTGCCCATCCGGGTATCCCAAAGACAATTTCTAATATTTATTGAAAACTCTGGTGATGTTTACTGATCAATATGCCAGGAAATGTAATGATGTTTGCAATTATTTAACTGACTAATTAATTTACATTTTTTGTTTGAAAGGTAATAATAGGGAATACTGTTAAAGATAACGCAAATACTCATATTAATATGAGATGATAATGTCAAGAAATTTGTTCTGCTTTGTTTTTTTAAGGCAAGATTACAATTTTCATATATAGATCAGAAATTCCAAGCAGCTCCCATTCCACGAGACAAGGACTATTATTCTTGTTTTGATCTGGGGAAAAATGAAAATTTCAAATGGCATATTCACAGGTAATGAATGAGTAAGATTTTTGATTGTTTGTTTTTTTTCATGCTTTGCAAAGTCCCTTCACAACTGCTCTCTCCTTCAGCTTCAGCCTCAAAACATTTCTGTGTAATAGGTATTATTATCTCTGTTCACTGACAAGAAAATGAAGAGTATGTAACTTACCCATCGTCCATGCTAAAAAGATTCAGAAGCAGCTTCAAACTCGACTCCTCTGTGGTAGCTCCATTTTTCTCTCTTAGCCTAGCAGGCCTTTTGCTAATTTCTTCATTCATTTATTAATTTATGAATCTCTCTTATTTCCATTATTGAACTAAGCACCAAGAGTACAAAGGCAAAAAACAGAGTTTCCCCTTTAAGGAATTCCTAGTCTGATGGAGAAATCAAATGTTACATCCATCCGTGTGCTAAGACACTTAAGAATATCTTTTAAAATGATTGCTCGAACACTTTTTGTACACACATACGGAACACTCACACGGGTCCGGTTCTGGTGCTATAAGAAACCCCATGGAGAGTGGAGATCATACAGACCCCTCTTTCAGGTGTCCTAGGCTAGTTGGTAAGAAGCACAGAGAGGCAACGATGCTCAGACTGTCAACTCAGGTGTGCAAGAAACAGAGCTGTGTCCATGAGTTATGTTGTGCTGCAGCCCAAGAAACTTCACCTGGGGCCCAGGTGGCATCAAGGTAGGGATCAAGGTCTGGAAAACGTCCTTGGTGATGGGCACACATGGGTCAGAGTAGAGGCATCTTTCTATCTAGTAGAGGAATCTATCTACATGGCCGCTTCCTAGACCACCTCTATACTCTACTTGGGAAATGGCAACCATTTCTGTTCCTTCTGGGTCACAAGTGGAAGGGAGGGTCAATACCAAGGCCAAGGTTACCTTCGGGAGGTTAGCTAAAGTGCCATTTAGTGAGATTTGCCACCATTTTCCATCTTCTCTGTGGGAAGCAATTACCTCTCTCTCCTTTTGCTTGGGAACATTTTAGGCTTAACTTCTCCTTTTTCTCTTCCTCTTAGTTTTCAAATCTCCCTCCCATTTCTTGACATGTCCCTCAGAGGACTCAAGCACAGTCTTCTTAATTAACTTACATTGTGATAGCAAAAGGCAGGAAGACTGGTAAACTGTTTATATTTTTGTTTTTCTCCCCTTGACAATTCCTCCCTCAGACCATGGATCACAGACAGTCAGTATGGATAGAGTGAGGGTTCAGAAGGAAGAGGAGAAAAGACTATGTTGTGTCAAAAATGTACCAATCAAAATGGATTATAGGAGCTGGAGAGATGGCTCAGTGATTAAGGCGCTTGCCTGCAAAGCCTAAGGACCCGGGGTTCGAATCCCCAGTACCCACGTTAAGCCAGATGCACAAAGTGGCACATGCATCTGGAGCTCATCTGCAGCCGCTGGAAGCTCTGGTGTATCCATTCTCTCTGTCTCTCTTCTCCCTATCTCTCTCTGCTTGCAAATTAACAGATAAAAAAAAAAACAGATTATAAGCAGATGTAGGAAAAGAAGGGAGTGCTAGGTTAGAGGAAGAGACTTAGGGGATCTCACAAAACAGACTATTCACTCCAGAATCAGCTGGAAAGGGGCAAGAATGGCGAGAAACTCCCAAGACAGGCAAGGTGCAGGAGTGATCCAGAGACTCACTGGGGAGGGAGAGCCACAGGCCCAGAGACACAGCAGGGTGTAAGCAGCCAGGGAGGAAGGAGGCAACAAGGTCAGAGGCACAGAGTAGCTAAGAGGGGCCTGGAAAGTAGCCCAGCATGAGCAACAGATCACATATGTTTCCAGCAAGGGCCTTTAAGCCTCTTCCAAGGCCTCCATGTAGCTCTGCAGCCACATAGGGAGACAGAGTCACTCTCCCAAGGGCAGCTGAGATGCACAGAAGGGCCCCTCTCTGAGCCTGGATGGCTGTCAACTACAGAGAGTGGAGCTGGGAAAGAATAAGCCCACCCAGGCTTTCCTCATGGACAGGTGTTGAGGTGGCTCCTGTCTGCTTCCTTTGCCCCTTGATGGAGGGACACAGTAAATGGTCTCTGAATCACATAGAAACTGCCCATCGTCGACGTGAGTGTAGGAAGGGTTCTGTCTGCTGTTTCCCTGGGCCACCCACTCTCTCTACCTTATTGAGAACAAGCTTGTAGAAACAGCTCCAAGGTCAGCAGGAAAGGAAGTGACACATGACATCCCAGGGGGCACAATCTTCACAAAGCCTCTGGAAGCAGTGCATGCTGGGAACAGTAATTTCAAAGTAGCTACGGTCCACAGGTGTTAGAAAAAAGTCCAGGATAGATGGTTCATTAGAATTCCAGTCAGTAGAGGTCATCTGGAATATGGGAATTGTACCTGTATCGTTGGTGGCCAGTTGACTTTTTCTGGCATCAGTAGAGGTCATTTGGCTCTTTCATAAGGTGACAGGTAAAGTCAGGTCGAGGACATCTTCCCGCCTTGTTTGCTAACAATTTCCTTCTCTGATCATCATACTGTGGGGCTGGTGAAGGAGAAGTCAAGGAGAGGAGGGGTGGGAAATGAGTTCTGCATAATAACTTACAGAATCAAAAGGGAAGGAAAGGCTACAGCAGACTCAGAGGAGAAGGATCCTTCCGAATGATGTGTGGTGGGAAAAGAATCTGGAAAAGAAGTCACATGATGGTCCTGCAACTTGGACCCAAGTGAGCACCTTAGCAGGACAGTCAGGCCTTTGGGGCAGGAGTCTGAGCATATCCCAGCAAGCCAGGAGAGCTGCTCTGACCATTTTGGTCTCGTTTTTCAGGCAGTGCCCCCTGCTCTGGACCCTTGATCAGGGGCAAGGGGGGGCAGGAAGGAGAGTTGGAGCTCAGCTCGACCCCTGAACTCTTGAGTTCTTTTTTTTTTTCAAGGTAGGGTCTCGCTCTAACCCAGGCTGACCTGTAATTCACTATGTAGTCTCAGGGTGGCCTTGAACTCATGGCGATCCTCCTACCTCTACCTCCCGAGTGCTGGGATTAAAGGCATGCGCCACCACACCTGGCTGAACCCTGAGTTCTTATCTCAAGTATGTCAAAGAATTGACGACCCAGATGAAGAGTGATTTTATACAAACATCACCCTTTATTGAAACATCAAACATTACTGGGATAAGAGGGAAGAGAAAGGCGTGGAATAAAGGAGAAGAACGGAGACCCACCACCCCTTGGCCTGATGAAATCATAAAGACCATCAGAAGAAGAGAGATAAAAGTTGAGTGCTTTTAAAGAGAACAAGAGAATAGAATCCATGACAAACTTGTTCTCTCCCCTGCCCCTCCCCCCAAAGGTTGGGGCTCTAGGAAATAATCTTACCACCATCTTGCAGAGCATGATGTGTGTGTCCCTAGACCCAGGCGGCAGAGACCTTGGGTCTAGGTACCCATTTCGATTTCGCAATCTCGCTGGAGGTGGGCACTTCACCAAGGTCCCAAATAATTGGCCTCAATTTAGGAGAGCCCACCTATTCATGGGTGGCCTGCATGGTCAGCTGTGATTGGAGTGGGAAGGCTATGACATGACGTCATGGGGCCTGTCCCTGGCTGCCTAGCTGAGAGAGAGTCTACCTTAGTCTCGTCTCTCACAGCGTCTTTGAACTCTTCATCTCTGAGAGTATACACGGGGAACCTTCACTTCACTATGGAGAGACACACCCGGCTCATCTGTTACAGGTCAGGCATCCCCTGGCTCCTGTTTTCCGTTTTCACTTACTGTACTGCAGGGTAATTGTTCTTTAATTAGTCTGTCTTCCCAGTAGACTCGGTTCTCACTGCTGGCCAAGGATCAGGTTTCTTTGTGCTGTAACCAGGGTCTACTGGGCGCTCTCTGTGCACGCTCCACCCTCTGTGTGAGAAGTCTATGTCCATCCTGCAGATACAGAAGTGAAACACGCAGAGAGAACGAAACCTGCTCAAGTTCACAAAGGCACAAGGGGCCGTGCCCGCTCTCAACCCCATGCTCCTTCTTGTTCTACAAATCCTGTTTTCTGTTCTGCTTTGTGTGTATGCATGCATTTACATGGATGCACACATGCTATGGTGCCCGTGTGGTTTGAGAGGTGGTCACCTCTTCTTCTGCCTTTCTGAGACAGGGTCTCATTGTTTTGCCCACAAATTTTGGGGATCACGGATGTGTGCACCATTCACTCTCCAACTTTACATGGGTTCTTGGGATCTGAACTCTGGTCGGCGGGCTTGCAGAGCTGTGGGCTCCTGCTTGGTCGTGTCACCTTTGGCATTGGGCTGGGACTCTGTAGGTTCTGCCACAGGCTCCTGCTTGGTCATGTCACCTCTGGTTGGGTCTCTGGACCCTGGAGGCTTTTCCACTGGGCTCAAGCATCAAAGGTGGAACCTTCTTTTAGCTTCCATGTATGAGAGATGCGGATGTTTGATACTTGTCTTTCTGTGGCTGGGAAAAGGTTGTTTTCTTTGCCATGAAACTATTCCCTGTCCGAGGGAGTTTTAAACATGTTTAGGAGCTAATGAGTTAGAGACCAGCTAGGTCTGGAAGCCTTGTAGGGGTGAAGGTGGTGGTGTGGGCAGGGCGTTGGAGGCATAGAATCTGGAGCTGACGAGTGGAAGGAGGACCTTTTCTCTTCTACTTGACCGAGGGAAGACAGCTGTCTTTGCTTCCTAAGTTCCAGAAGTTGTATGGCCAGAAAATTGCTAGTCCAGTACCATAATTGGATAGGCATGGATGATTCCAGGCTGAGGGAGCGCTGAGTCTGGTGTCTTGATCTCTGATATTGTGAAGAACTCTCTGGCCTGGATTCAGACACCCCAAGAGTCCAGCCTCTCATGAAGCCACAGGGCACAGTATTGAGCTGACAGTCACCATTTCTTAATTTCTCTCTCTGCACAGAGTCATTGCCTATCCCATTCACTTAAGAAACATTTACCAAGAGAGGAGCCACCACAGTCATATCGTGGAGGATCCATATGGAACCCCACAGAGACTGATGGGATGAACAAGGGACCCACAGCCACAGCCATTCAGTCAACACAGGATAACCAGTGAGACAGAAACCAATGATTTTCGACACAAAGACCCCTAAACTCACAACCTTAAAGCAGCCTTAACACCCACCCACCATGACTCAGGGAACTGAGCAGAAGAGGGGGCGGAAAGATTGTGAGAGCCATGGTGAGGGAGACTATCCAGAGGCATGGCCAGGAGAACCTGGCTGAATACTAGGCTATCCATTATCCCCTGTCACAAGGACTGATCCAGACGACCCATGGAGGAGGATATCCAGCGGATTGGGGAAGGGGGGGGCATCGGGGAATTGGGGATAACAACTCATTGTTTGCCCACTAAATAATGTAACTCATTATGGACAATAAAACATTTACCAAAGACTTCTTTCACCTCAGGCTTGGGTCCAATCTTGGAATACAGAGACAAGCAAGACATAGTTTCTGACTTGGAGAAGCTCACATCTCAGTGAGAGAAATAACAAAGAAATTAATCAATGCAGTATGACACCATATGTGCCCCCTGGGTGTGAGCCTCGGGCTCTTAGGGATGGCTAAGGAAGATAAGTATCTCAGTTTGGAAGCAGGTGGGAAGGGAAATAGAAGGAAAGCTACCAAGTTAGACAACTGCCTGAGTTAAACAGAAAAAAAAGTCAGAGAAGCAGGACTGGAGAGATGGCTCAGTGGTTAAGACTCTTGCCTACACAGCCTAAGGATCCAGGTTCGAGTCTCCAGTACCCACATAAAGCCAGATGCACAAGGTGGCACATTTATCTGGAGGTTATAGTAGCTAGAGGCCCTGGTTTGCCCATTCTCTCTCTCTCTCTCTCTCTCTCTCTCTCTCTCTCTCTCTCTCTCTCTGCCTCTTTATCTTTTTCATTATTTCTCAAATAAATAAATAAAAATACAAAATAAAAAATCAGAGTAGAAAATATACAGAAGTGGAATGGAACCAGAAGTCCACAAGAGCTGAGGCTTGAGGATTCTGAATCCTGGAGAAGTGTGGACATCATACTGATGACATAGGAACTTGGTGAGCTAGTTAATGCTGCAGATATTCACCTGAAAGCAACAAGGTCCATTTCCACCTGCCAACAGCTTGCTGAACATAAGCAGGTGTCCTTCCTTTCTTTCCTCGACCAAATTTCAATCCGCTTCTCTCTGTCTCTACAACAGCCTGCATTAACTTGTGCCTATCAGCCAGGGTTGTGGAGTCTACGGGTCCCTTCTTAAAAAGAGGGGCGTGCTTCTAATTATCTCCATTTCGAAGTACTTTCAGATTTAAATGATAAGGGTTTCAACAATATACTCTTCACCAGCTTCTGCTGCTGTTAACATATCACAGGGCATATTTATCAAGACTAAGAAATTAGTATTTGTACATTATGATTAACTAGACTCTTCAGTTTTCTCCCAATTCTTTCTCTGTCCATGGATGTTCCGATGTGTGCCCAATCTGAGATATTTTTTTAAAATGTTTTATTTATTCATTTTCAAGTAGAGAAATACAGAGAGAGAGAGACAGAGAGAGAGAGAGAGAGAGAGAGAGAGAGAGAGAGAGAGAGAGAGAGAGAGACAGAGAGAGCACATCAGGGCCACCACCTTGTGGGTCTGGTTTATGTGGGTCTGGTTTATGTGGGTCCTGGGGAATTGAACCTGGGGCCTTAGGCACTAGAAGCAAGTGCCTTAACCCCTGAGCCATCTCTCCAGCCCCAATCTGAGATATTTAATTACATTTAATGGAAGAAAGCTTTCCAATACAGAAAGTAAACTAGAAAGAGTTAAACATATAAGCCAAGTATATTAGAAGATAATTACAGACATACGAAAAGTGATCTCAATAATATGTGATATAATTACTGATGTACTGTTTTACTAATCAATTAAAATATTGCATTTAAAATCAGGGACGCTTAGTTTTAGTTTTCAAAGACAGTGACAAGTTGGGGGCTTGGCTCTAACTGAACAGAAAATGTGAGGTGGTGTTGGACTCACTTCTCGGCCCCAGCAGATAAGGAACACAGGAAGGAGAGCTGCTGGCTGGGTCACCCTTTGACAGGGAGCAAGGTAGATGCTCTCACTATGGTACCGGGTGGCAAGTGTCTCAGTAAAGGGTCAGCTCTCCATTGTACAGGATTCTGGAGGCAGGGAGGTTGAGATCTGGTGGAGGATTTAATAATCACCCTAATTTCAAGGAAAAAGGATATATAAATTGCATTGCTCAGTAACTGCAACAATGAATTTGCATGATAAACAGATTTCTGCTGGACCACACACGCCAGGTATTCATATTGTAATATATTGACAAAATGAGATGAAATGGTAAATGTTAAGTGGGCCAGTGAAAATGAATTCTATATCGGTCCCAGGTTAGAAACTCCCAGTAGGGGAATAAATTAGCATCTCACTTGGAGTAAACTGCCAATATGGTGTTTTGTTTGCTTGTTTGTTTCAGCTATAGTAGTTTGAATGAACAATTTAAAAATGTGAGTCGTTCATGTAAGTATCCAAATTTGAATGTCTTTTGAAAAAAACCCAAGATCTTGTATCAGTGATGATGACACCGCCTGGCAGCGGGTAGAGCGAAGGCCGATGCTATATCCAAAGTGGGTGTGGGGAGGCTGATATGTCCCAGTCCCCAAAGATCTCTCCCTTTTAAAAAATATTTTATTTATTTGCAAGGAGAGAGAGAGAGAGAGAGAGAGAGAGAGAGAGAGAGAGAGAGAGAGAGAGAGAGCCACTGCAAAAGAGAGAGAGAGAGTTTGCAGCCACTGCAAACAATCTCCAGACACATGCGCCACCTTGTGCATCTGGTTCATGTGGGTCCTGGGGAATTGAACCTGGGTCCTTAGGCACTGGAGGCAAGCGCCTTAACTGCTGAGCCATCTCTCCAGCCCCCCCAAAGATCTCTTTTATGTTCCTGGGACTAAACCAGCGGTCACTTGTCATCAGCTGTCATTCTCTCCCTGTGAGCTTTGAAAAGACTTCCTAGAGTTTCCTCCTTCATTTCACTCGCCCAGGAAAGGATCCACTGCATTTTGCAAACTGAGTTTTAAGAGAATTAAAGTGAGGGGGATCCCTTTTCTGGAACTTGGGATTCAGGGCGATAATTACCGGATCCCGTACTCTTAGGCTCCTGAGACAAGATGCACTGTGGGAGCGATTGATGGGGAGGCTACTAAAAATAGAATCTAGGTAATCCAGAAATGTGTATATTTGTTAACCTACACTGATCACACTCTCCGATGGAGATTGTGCTTGTATTTTTCAGGATGCAGCGAGAGAGCTGGATCCCATCTAACCCTACCAACCGACCGTAGGCCGATGGCTGAGATCCTGGCAAGAGATGAGCCACCACAGTCATAACGTGGAGGATCCATATGGAATCCGCAGAGAAGGACGGGAGGAACGAGGGACCCACAGCCACAGACATTCAATCTACACAGGATAAGCCAGTGAGACAGAAACCAACGATCTTCGACACAAAGACCCCTAAACTCACAATCTTAAAGCAGCCTTAATACTCATCCATCACCACTCAGGAAACTATGTGGAAGAGGGGGGCGGAAAGATTGTAAGAGCCGTGGTGGGGGAGACGATCCAGAAGCATGGCACCCTTCAGTATCAACACACTTGGCACAGGAGGACCAGGTTGAGTACTAGGCTATCCAGGGTCCCCTGCCACAAGGACTGATCCAGACGGCCCACGGAGGAGGATATCCAGCTGATTGGGGATGGGGAGGGGGGGCATTGGGGAATTGGGGATAACAACTCATTGTTTGCCCACTGAATAATGTAATTCATTATGGACAATAAATATATATTTAAGAAAAAAAAAAGATTCTTACCACCCTCTATTCCCCACCCTCTGTGTTAACTTACTCATGAGTATTATCTGGTCTCAGAGGGAGAACTGGAGCTCCAGTCCCAGCACATAGCCGCCATCAGGCTCTGACTAGAACTCTGTCATGTTCCTTTCCCCTTCTTTGTAAGACTGTTGATTCTGCCAGTACCGATGGAGCGCCTCCTTACCCCTCTCCTGACATCACCAAGGGACAAACACGTGACCCAAGCCCTGCTAGTTGGACTGTCTCACCTGGGAATTTGGAACAAACTTCCCAATGTCTTTGCCAAAATTCCTTTGCCTTTTGAAGCAAAAATCAACCTTTGTCACTTAAAAACAAAGAACATAGCCAGATAAAACAGGATGAGTACACAAACATGTGTTGTCTGATGTGTTAAATTCTCTCTCCTAAAGCAGTACGCTGAGGGAGCTGGAGAGGTGGCTCAGTGGTTAAGGCGCGTGCCTGCAAAGCCTAACAAGCAGGGTTCCATTACCCACTACTCACATAAAGCCAGATGCCCGAAGTAGCTCATGTATCTGGAATTCATTTGCAGCAGCTAGAGGCCCTGGCAGGGACATTCTCCTTCTCTCTCTCTCTCTCTCTCTCTCTCTCTCTCTCAGCTTGCAAATAAGTAAATAAATAATCTTTTAGAAAAGAAGTACATTGATTTTCCCATGTTTCTTCATCTTCACTTATTGTAGCCAAAAGGCTGAGAAGTGATGTGTATCCACTTCAAGTTAGTGAATAAAATGATCAAAAGGGTGGGGTGGAGGGCTAGTTTCCAGAGAGCAAGGCCATGTCCCAGAACAGATGGAGGGAGCCGCTGCAGTGCATGTTTGGACTCTGCTTATAAAAGAGGTGTAATTGATTTCTGCCTTGCCGACAGGCCAGTCTATCTATCTACTGTGCCACAGACAGACTGCAAGGACATACAGCCTACAGAAGTTTCCAGGAATCATCTCCCCTTTGAAGCTCTCATGGCTCTCTCTCCATCCCTCTCTCTCTCTCTCTCTCTCTCTCTCTCTCTCTCTCTCTCTGTGTGTGTGTGTGTGTGTGTGCCTGTCTCTCTCTGTCTCTTCTAGCAAGGGTGTATGGTTGCATTATATCAGGGCTTTGGGTTCAAGGATGGAGCCATTCTCCTGCGTCCTTTGGAGTTGCTCTGCTTAAGAATGCAGACACGTCTCCTTTGAGGTCTCTGGGAAGGAACAAGATTACCTTTGTGGCGTCACTGTGAGGGCAACAGGCAGTGAGGAGGTCCTGTTCACATCCACGTTCAGTGTGGCGAGAACAGGAGATCTGAAAGGACTTTTTGCCTTGGGGAAAAAGTAACTTCACAGTATTTTTCAATTATGAACAAGACTTTGTTTCTCTCAACCTCAGAAACATCGTTCCATCCCTTCAATATGTGATTCAAAGCTGTGAGGGGAACATCTGAGAGAAAGGCTGCTTGGCTACAGGGATGTGTATAATCTTCCCATAACAAACTTACGGACTCAATTGATAGGATAGTTTTCCTGAAATACACATCCAGGATCAAAAGCAGAAATGCTCTTCTCTTTCTAGGGAGGAGTGGAGAATCTGGCCACTGGAACAGATGAAATGGAAGCCCCCCAAACAGTATGGAAACAAGATACAGGAATAAGAAATTAGGTCATCTTGAGACAACTATTGTTGCAGTCAGCTTTCTAGTTGCTGCGCAGAAAGAACCCAAACAAAAGCGGCTTGTAGAGGAATGGGTTTATTTGGCTTACGAACTCGAGGGGAGACTCCATCCTGGCAGGGAAAACGATGGCATGAGCAGAGGGTGGACATCACCTCCGCCACAGCACTGCAAACAGCGGCAGGAAGGTGTGCCAAACACTGGCAAGGGGAAGCTGGCTTATAACCCCATAAGCCCGCCCCCAACAACACAGCTTCATCGAGGTTGTAAAACCCAAACTGCCATCAGCTGA
>PVHP010046441.1:0-13280 GCA_004024765.1 Zapus hudsonius | reverse complement strand
ACTGAGCCATAATACCAAAAATAAACCCATAATGGCACAGAACATTCACAATGCAAAACATGAGGCACAGCAAAAACAGATTGACCAATACAATACAAGATTTAAAACAAACAGGGCACCATCAATCTCTAACTCCAAGCTCAATGATTCTTAACCAATAACACAAGTCTCTTGGAGATTCAATTCTGCCCCTCCAGCTTGGCTACTCACAGTCCGGGAAAACGTCATCCGGTACTGGCAGCTCGCCTTGGCACCCATCCATCGTCCTGGAACTCTTTGGGTCTCCATTGCAACCCACAGTTCATCCTCATGGCTCCATCTGGCTCCATGCAGGCAACCTTGCACACCTGCTTCACATGCCGATGGCCATTTTTCAAAAACACAACTGTGTTGAAAATTCAATGACCCTCTCTTTCTAACCAATCTCCATTCCAGGGAACCAAGTGGGCTACCAACTTGTTAATCCAGGGGGGAACAGAGCATTCAAGCCCCTTACTTCAAAGAGTCTGCATTCTTCCTGTTGTTCCAATGCAGACCAGCTGGCCCAATCTCAATGGTTTTCATCTCTCAGACAATTGCAGGGGAACGGGCAGCAGTTTCGACCCAAAGATCTTCTTTCTGTGCCATCTCCATCTGCTCACACCAGTCCATCTTTACTTAAAACAACCCTGCACAGGTTCCCAGGACACAGGCAGGCAAAACACAGTAAGCCTCTCACACAAACTGCTTCTGGCACAGTCCTGACCAAGTTCTTTCTCCCCCTCGTAAGCCAAACCTCACAGTTCATAGTTCTCATTACATTCAGGTCTTTCAACTCTGACCAGAATGATCCATGAAGCTGTACTCAAAACACTGCGAGGCATCTCTTAGGCCAAGAGTTCAAATCCTTCCACATTCCTCCTGTAGATCACTTCCAGAAGACCAAAGCCACAAGATCAGGGTTCTAGCAGCAACAGATGACCCCACATCCTGGTACCAAAACTGTTGAGGTCAGCTTTCTTGTTGCTGCACAGAAAGAACCCAAACAAAAGTGGCTTGTAGAGGAATGGGTTTATTTGGCTTATGGACTCGAGGGGAGACTCCATCCTGGCAGGGAAGATGATGGCATGAGCAGAGGGCTGGACATCACCTCTGCCACAGCACTGCAAACAGCGGCAGGAAGGTGTGCCAAACTCTGACAAGGGGAAGCTGGCTTATAACCCCATAAGCCCGCCCCTGACAACACAGCTTCATCAAGGTTGTAAAACCCAAACTGCCATCAGCTGAGGATAGATCGATCAGAACACATTCATTTGTTTGTGGGGGACACCTGGATCAAACCATGACAGGTGGGTACTCAAGGGCTGTGACAAAAGATTGTCTTTTTTTAGGGAGCATGTGGGTCACTCTGATCAACAGATCATTGTGGGAGGTAACTACTTACTGAGTCAGCGTCCTTTGTACCATAGATAGGCTTCCACACCTCCCCCCTTTGGGGTCTCCAGCCCTTAGTTTAAAATATTCTTGATACAGCTCATAATGGGAGACAGTGTGGACACTGCTATGTTTTGAAGTGAAATGTACCATGAAGGTTTCTGTGTGTGAACACTTGGTCACCAGCTGGTGGCTGGTGGAGCTCTTTGGGAAGCGTGTATAACCTTTAAGATTCGCTGGAAGAAATGGGAATTGAGTTTTCCATCCTGGTACCACTTGTCCACTCTGTGCTTCCTGACTAAAGAAGTACTATGACCAGCCATCCCAGCTCCTATCACCATGTCTTCCCTGTGTGGACTGAAACCATAAGCCAAACTAAACTCACCCACTCTTAACTTGCTCCTTATCAGTATTTGGTCACATCAAAAAGAATTGTACTGAGATGCTATCAATGGGCTATATGTTTTTGTGTCCTTTATGTATCAGTTATCATTCCCCAAGCTGTTTGTCAGAATTAGGTAAAATTCTTTCACCTTCTGAAAGCTTCTTTCTCTCCTAGAGGTGTCATGAATTTATTTCTTTGTATTTTAGGGGAAAAAAAGAGAGGTAAATGCCTTCAAGCCACCTCCACTAACCAGAAGTTTCTTTTCAAAAACGTTCACATTCAGAGGGGTCCTAGTGCTTGGACACCTCAGATACCAGGGCCAAGGTGTACTGTGAAGGGAAGGAATGGGATCCCATGACCAGAAGTGAGACAATGGAAACTCCACGTAAGGTTCCTGTCCTGTGCATAGTGAACACTCACACAAGCTGGGTGGAGTTACTGCAACTTCTTTAACAAGCATAGAATTGGTGACAGGCCTCTTTACACAAGACACTACCACGGAAGAAACAGAAAGAGAGAAGAGATGGGTCCCTGCATGGAATGCAAGAGTGGAAAAGAAGGTTCTGGAAAGGGAAAGGGCTTTGCAGGAGCAAAGTGACAGGAGCGTGAACATTAGCAAAATTGTATTAAGATCCAAAGAACACGTCAACACTGTCCCCTGCGTGAAAGGAAATTGACTTGGCACTGATAATCTAAGCAGAACAAGGAGAAAATACGGGACACCAGGGCCAAGGAGTCATCACTTGTGGTAATTAAAACAGAAGCTGGGAAGGCTGGCTAGGCACCCTGGCAGAGCACAAACACAGAGATTATGTGTCTCACTAGGAGTGACAGGGTCTACAGTACATCCCTTAATCAGGTTACAACCAAACAGGCACATTTCTAAGAAACAGAAATCTAAATGTTTCTAATGAAACAAAATTCTATAAAAGTTCAATTATGAATGAGGCAAAAAAGTTTGAGAAATGAATGAGCCCTGAATCTTACATGAACAAACCGGAAAGGAAAGGAAAGGAAAGGAAAAGAAAGGAAAGGAAAGGAAAGGAAAGGAAAGGAAAGGAAAGGAAAGGAAAGGAAAGGAAAGGAAAGGAAAGGAAAGGAAAGGAAAGGAAAGGAAAGGAAAGAGGAAAGGAAAGGAAAAAAAGGAAAGGAAAAGAGGATGAAATGGACAAGAAGAATAAAGTGTGATTTCAACTGGCTGGCTTTCTGCCTTGTGTTTGTAAGTCTAGATAAGGAGCTTAATGGTGGTGGGAAGGCAATGAAGCTTTAATTGCCTATTAACTCGCTGCTGCTATCTGTATCCTGTTTCTTCTCTCTGTCTCAGATCCCCTGACTTGGCCCTGGCTTGCCTATGCTAAATGGCCTCTGATCAGCCAAAAATCACAATCATTTAAGCTGGAGAATTTAGTTAAATCCAGACAACTCTGCAACATCTTTTCAAAAGGATAGAGGTTTTAATCACTATGATACAGGCCATGGGGAACAGAATTGAGATCAGGTCAGAATGTGGGTCAAAAAGAAAAAAATAATAAAACTATAGAGGAAGTGCTAATGGCATAGGGACGCCCGAGCTTTTGATCTTATTAGGGCTTCCCATGTCAAATTAGCAAAATGGCTCAAGCGCTAAAGTGTTAGATCAAATGATCATATGAATTGAGCTCCCCTGACAGATTCTTCAGGAGCCACTTCTAAGGAGATGCAACTTTTCTTCTCTCTGCTTTTTTTAAACCTCTGCAGGTGAGCTCAACATGAGCTTACATGTGCTCAACAGGTCTACTGTGTATACCTGTGTATACCAGTAACCCCATGGGCTACCTTAGCAGCGTTCCACAGGTAGCATCACAATGCACACGACATTTATGGTGCCATGAAGCTGTGTTGTGCATGGGCCTTTCACCATGACAAATTTCCTTGTTGTAAACATGAAGTAATACATATAACATGTACGTACATACCTATGTATAGACACCTGTTTGTATGTATATGTATATTTTGGGGACAGTGTTTTAAAAAAGGTGACTCATAAATATCAGGGTTCACCAATATCATCTGAGTATCTTTTTTCATAGTCACACATCAAAGCCATTTCCCATTCTACCTTTTGTTTCACGTAGCTAGGTAATTAGAATTTCATAATTTGTATGACATTGTTTTTAAAATTCCAACTATTAGCATGGTCCTTTAGTCCCTGCATTTGGGAGGCAGAGGTAGGAGGGTCACGATGAGTTCAAGATCATTCTGAGACTATATAGTGAATTCCAGATCAGCCTGGACTACAGCAAGACCCTACCTCAATAAAACAAAACAACAACGAAGATCCAACAATCCAAATAAATAATCATTAAGAACTTTCCATTTGACCCTACTTGAATGCTCAGTTTAAAACTCCATAAATATTCTACTGATAGTCATTCCTCTTTCATCCATTTTTTACTTCTCACATAGTACAGAGTTTTTCAGATTCCTATTGATGTCTTCATTTACATGTACATTTTTGGCTAATCTTCAAGGAGAAAAAAGTGTTACACATTTTAGAACCCTTCCCAAGTAGACTTTGTTAAAAGAATGCATGAAGAATTTGCCACCTCAGTTTTCCTATGAAAAGTCAGGTGATATTTCTCTGATATTGAGTCAAATTGTGAAATTCACTTTGGATGGGTGTCATTGTTAATATGCTTCCTGATGTCTTCTGAAGTTAGGGACAGGGCCTTGTGTAAGTGGCAATGTCCTAATGCTGCAGCACAGCAACACTAGCTTTCTGAGATTCCTCCATGGAACCCTTCGTTCATGGAATCATCGTAAGCACAAAGTCGCAAGTCAATACAGAGAACATTTCATGATCATATGTGGATATGATGTAGATGATATGATGCACACGACTCAATCATGTATGTTCAGTTGGTGCAAACATTCCTGCATAAGTGTATGAGTTATAAGCACAGTGATTCAGGAAGAGGGTGTTATATGTTCCAATTTATTGAACCTGATAATATTAAATGAGCAAATCAAGTCTTTTTTGCCCCACGTAACATGTAAAATAGCATCACTTTATAGTCATAGAGATCCTTGCCATCTATATTGGCTTACAGTTTTGCCACTATTGGATATTTAGATTAAGAGGAGCATCAAAGAATTTATGAAAAAATTGTATACAGAGAAATAAATTGTCTACAAGTTCTCTTAGGGAGTAAAATCTTGAGGTGCTGAGATATCTACTTATATCATTTTACCTCACCAATTTACTGGCCTTCCTGGTCTGTCTTGTCCGGTCATTTCAGCCCTATCATTTCTTCTGTCAAGACAATCATTTCTGCTAGTGGTGTCTCATAGTACACACATGGATGTCTAAATCATCCCCTTAGCAAGATTGGAGAGAAATAATTCCAAGAAGTGTGTTTCAATCGTCTACATTGCAGGAACATCTGTAGGATATGAAAATAAGAGTGGAATGAATGAGGTAGATTTTACAAAAATACAAATTAGTGACTGGAGATAATACATCTTGCTATGTGTATATTTTTTCAGCTAAATGCATATGATTTCCCTCCATTTAAGAGTATTTTAATAGCTTAATAAGAGCTCTTTAGTTTCAAAGAGAAAATTTAACCCAAATAAATTATTTATTTTTAAAAAGAATGATTTCCTCAGAGAAATAACTGCAGCCAAATCTCCATATAACACAATGTTCTTTAAATATATGAAAAGAAAGAATTTAATTTTTGAAAAGTCTCATTTAATTTTTCCACCTGTTTCGACATGAGCTATATTTCTGTGGTGATGTGAGGACTATCATTTGGATTCTGTTATCTCTTCTGGAGCTTTTGGAAGACCTGCATCCCCTCTGGCATGATTTCTCTGACTCAGGGTTCACTAGATAAGCAGGGCCCTTCATTACTCCTGGTACATAGTAAATGTCTTTCTCTTTCTATCTCTTTTCTCTTCCACCTTTTCCTTTTATCTTCCAAAGGCCATGATTATTGCCTCTAAACAACAATTCTCAGTTTCTTTTGTAGTTATACAACTGTTGTGAATATTAATGGTATTCTTCAAGGGACGTTATTTATAGCAGGCAATGTGAGCCTTTGATCAGTGATTTTTTTTCTAAAATAAAACCCTCATGCATTGTGGGTAGATTATATTTCTCTTATCTTATGTTGAGCACTTCGTTGCTCATTTCCATCTTTCCTTATATGACAGAGTTGGAGGCCATTGGTGACTTTTAAGTTGTTCCTTTTAAAAAGCCTTTTTCCTCTTTATTATGCAATGCTTCTAATGCTCGCTCTGGATGGTGATGTCTGTCCTGGTTGGAAATTCTTTTGCTACACTCCCTAAAGGCAGCAAGTGATTCAGAGGGGAGTGTGTAATTTGTTTTGTACCGTGGAATTCCTGCCATGCCTATATGTATTTAGACCACAGGCAAGCCAATAAAGTTGTCATAGAAACAAAGCATTTCATGAATAAATCAATCCATAACAAACTTGTAAACTTCAAACAACCCACTGTGCTTTAACAACACATCCGTTACATACACAAAAATAATCACGCTTGTAATGAGCAATGCACAATATTATTCTTTCCCATACATTCGATCCTGTTTGCCATCTTATAAATATTCCTTAATGTATTTTTATGCAGCCTATGGATGCCTACTGCGTTAGAATAAAATAAGTACCTCCAGCTGGTATGATAATGCTGGGAAAAAGACTTTTAAAAATGTTTCTCATGGTGAACCTCAGTTCAAACAGTATGTTTGGGATACCTACTCAGAAGGCCAGAGAGACGGGGAGGGAAGCTGAAGAATGTGTTTCCATTTTGATCAACTGCTTTTCTGCTTTGCAGTTTTCATGTGTGATTCCTGGAACCTTGCTCCTCGTGGATAGAGTATCTTCAGGGAATGTGGTTGACTGGCGGGAGGTTGGATTGAGAAACTTGAAAAGTGACCTTGAGTATTTTAAAAGAATGAACTGTTTTAGAAACTATCATGGCTGGATCGCAGAAAGAGAATACTTTGAGGAAGAAAAGAGAATCTGATTGTGTGAAGCATACACTGCTTTGCAGATTGTAAAATACAAGGCCACAGCAGACCTGGAGAAGGAGGTCAGGGTTGGACATGTTCTCTGGGGCTGGTTTTGGCTTCCAGAGCATGAGAAATTCTTTTAATTTTTTTGCTGTGTGGAAGGAACTCTATCTGTGACCACATTTAAGTGTGGCCCTGCCTAGCAGACAGGTTGGACAATTGAGAGATCTTCCTTTATACCCTGGGATCTATTCGGCGTTATATCATCATTATGACAGCTCACAAATACCTGTGATCAGAATACTAATCCTATTACCCATATATTGGGATAGAGATGAATTTTTTTTTGCCAAGAACTGTCTACCAAATCAACATGTTGAATACTTATTTTTTCATAGTATCTGGGACAAGTCTTTAATGTTTCAGCCACGGTCAACAATTAAAATTTAATTCCATTTAGTTTAGAGCATTTATTCCAAATTTAAATTAAAGCTGTTTCATCCATCATTTAAATGGGGAGTGGGTTTGTTCACACCTCTGGCTTTTCTTCTCCTGCTCCAGGATTTTATGAGGATTCTTCCCTTAACTCTCTCCTCCACTCTCTCTACAAAGAGGATGAATATGGAGGGCTGAGGGTGTTTTAAGAACTTGGGAAGAATGGTTCATTCTATCTTGTGTATGTCTGGTGATATACATATCTTCCTTGATCTGTGTTGGGCATTCCCAAAGCCCATCAACCACAGATACTATCTCTTATTTACCTTTTTGAATTTAACTTTTAACTGATGCATAAAAACCTAAAATTATCCATAATAATGAGGTAGCCTGCCATGTTTTGGTCCATGTATAGTTTTTTAAATTAGGTTAAACATTTCTAGGATTTCTAGGTCTTCAATCTTTCATTTCTTCATGGAAAATTATTCCATGTTCTTTATTCTCTAGCATTTTCTTATTTCTGTGTGTGTGTGTGTGTGTGTGTGTGTGTGTGTGTGTGTGTGTGTGTAGTAAGTATTGGCTATCTTCCTCAATCACTCTCAATGCATCCAAAGCCCATGCATTCAGATAGACTAGCTAGCCAACCAGCCATAGGGACCAGTTTGTCTGCCTCCACAGTGGGGGCACATCATGCAAATTCAGATCCTCACGCATGTGCAGCTAGCTCTTTGCCCACTGAGCCATCTTCTTGGTCCGTCTTTTAGCATTTTGATATTTATCATACACTGTCAGGGCACCATGTAGTGCTATAGCTGAGCTCATTTCTATATCACTGCAACATAGTGCTGCTGATGGACCTTTTCCGATTTCTCCCGCCATTATACCCTGCTCTACTGAAGCATCAGTCCTCTCCCAACTTCAATAAAATCAACTGCTTTAGATTCCAAATATTTGTAGGAACATGAGATATTAGTCTTTCTGTCTCTGGTTTATTATCCTAACAGTACATTCTTCAGTTCATATATACTATCACAAATGATAATATGTTCTCTTCTTGTCTCTGATTAAATAATATTGTTGGAATAATGTCTTAAAATCTACAACCACCATCATATCTGAGTTTGATCTTATTTGGAAACAGGGTCATTTTAGATATAATAAATTTAAAATGAAGCCATACTGGATTAAGATGTGCCCTATTGTAAAGACTGGGGTATATATTTACAAATAGGAATATCTGGACATAAAGACACAGAGATCCGAGTGTTACATTACAAAAATGGAAATTCCAATTCTCTTGACAAACACTAGAGATTGGAAAAGGCAAGGAAAGATTATCCAATCAAGATTTCAGTAGGAATATAGCCAGACCATTACTGATTTCGAACCAGGAGCCTCCAAGACTGTGGCCGTATGTTTTTGCTACCTTGAGACATCCCAGTATGTGTTCTTTTGTTGCTGAGAGGTCCAAACCACCAATTTCTTTTCTAAATGGGAAAAAGAGCAAGTACCACTCAACATCCTTACAATACCCCGAGTTAGTGCCTTCCAAACTGAAGTTGTGCGTTCCTTAAACTGCACACACCTGCTCAGTGACTGGCAGGCCGCTGCCCTGATATTCAGACCTCTCCCTGCACAGTTATCTGCAGAGTTACTCTTCCCTTTCCCTCACATCATTTATAACCCCACATCATTCATTAATCTTCACATTTAGAGTGCGGTCTAGAATCTTGACTTGTGTTATGAGTTTATCATGTGCTTTTCTTGCTAACGTAAGTTTCAACTATCTCTATGCATAATGCTTTGCTTCTTATATCAAACTTCTCTCTTCTCTCTCCCGTTCCTTCTCTAAAGCCCCACTATACCCTTGAGTCAGATTCTAGCATGTTCTGCTCCATCTCCCTGACCCTGGAGGTCATCACAATAGGCCCTGCGCCATTATTGATTTGTTTCTCTCAGTGCTGAGGCGGCTCTGGGGGGAGAAATGAAAAGAAATGTTTGAGATGAGTAGAAAGAGAGAAAAGGGATCAAGTTTGAGGAAAGGGGGATATAAATCCATAAAAATAGCCTGTCAAAGGGGGTTAACTCTCCTGAAATTCCAATTTTTCATCAGTAATAAAGAGATTCATAGGAGATATGTAATAAATGCATGACAGAACAGACGATCACATGCACAGATGGCTTACAGTGTCCCAGGCCTCTGCTAACACTTAACCTGCATCTTTCATGAAATTGACAAACTAGCCTAAAAGAAATGTGTTTCCCTTTTGCTTAATAAAACAAATGGGACCCTAAGGCAGCAAGTAAATTGGATGAAGTCAAACACTTAGTAAATTGTAGATGTGATCTTCGGACCCAAGGTGTAGCTGGATCTGATCTCAGCTTTAATAATGAACATTTATTCCATCCTATTGTATACATGCTGGTCATCATGAACATTTTCCTACAGTGGAGATATGCTCTCATTTCTTCATTAGCATGCCTCATACCTCAGGGATTCATTTAATCATTGCAGTTGGGATTTTTGCTTTATCGCTCTGGAGTTCATCCTCAGTACTACAAAAGCAAGCAAGCAAACAAACAAAAAACCCCAAAACACCCCCCCCAAAAAATCCAAGTTTAAAAGTAGAGTTTGGAGGCTGTAGTTCAGTGGCAGAATGCTTGTCTATGGTATCAGGAAGAGAAAAGTATCCTAACAACTTCAGGTTATTAATGAGAAACTCTTTGCTCAAGTATTTATGATGTGTATTTCTTTAAGTATAATGTAGAATTATTGAAAGCTACTGTAAGGCTTACATAAAATAATGGAAAATATTAGTGTTTTACTTTTCCATCTTCTCAACAACGTCTTGTCTACAGCATCTTGTATTTTACCAACTTGCCTTCACATGTACTTTGTCACATGAATAAAATAGAATTAGTTATGATTTTATGACATGTTATAAGTAATAATTCATATTTCCAGCATACAAAGTTCTCCTCATTAGCCTGACCAAGGTGTCCTGAAACAAGCAGTGACAGGTCTCAATTCTGAGTGTACACTTGTTCTGGGTATCCTGAACCAATGGTTCTTAAGAATCTTCTACAGTAGGATTGCTATGGGGTTCCTAGCTATGTCAGTATTACAAGAGGTCTAGCCTCATAAAGTTCATTCTTCCTCAGAAGCCATTTGAAGCTCAGTGAAATCTAAAATCTTTTGACTCGTGTCTGGGCCTTGTCCAGTTGTTTTCTTTGTCCAATCTTACTACTCTGCATTCATTTCCAGGGTCTTGCTTGTGGTCTGTGGCTCACAGACAACTCTGCACAATTTCAGCAGCATGCAGCAGGTGCAGGTTTTGGGAAAAGGGGGAGAAATTCAGGTTTAGTGTGTGTATGTGTGTGTGTGTGTGTGTGTGTGTGTGTGTGTGTGTGTGTGTTCACAAAGTCTCTTCCTTCTTGAAATCGCAAGCTTGCCACCCTCCCACTTAAATTTATACAAATACAAGTTTGGGGAAAAAATTCCTATTGAAGAAAAGTGGAATCATTATTTACTTACTAATCTTTGCTGTTTTTATTTTTTACTGTGGAGAGTATTACCCATTTTGTACATCTACGTCATCATCCCAACTCTTGCCTTGCAATCAGAGAGATCACATTGAATTGTCTCCATCTTCTCAGCTGTTAGAACTAGCAGAGAATGATAGAGTAGATCAAATGTCTAATGTCATGACTACTACTGTCTGTGGATATCCACCAGGGATTATTTCCTGGATCTCTCCTGATACCAAAATTCTGTGGATGGCCAAGTTCCTTGAACAAAATGGTACTTATGTATAAGACAAGCAATCCTCCTATTTGATTGCATCATAACTAGAGGAATCATAATATTTAACAAATGTAATTGATTTATAAAGAGGTTTTATTCTGTGGTTTCCATAAGAAAATGACATGAAAAAAGGCTATAACTATTCAGTGAAAACACAATTTTTAAAATTTTCTGTGATTTATTGAATTCACACTTATAAAATCCACTAACACTGAGATTAATGTGTCTGGCAATGTTTTTTGAAATTTTTTTTGTTTAAGATAGAGAGAAGAGAGAGAGAGGAAGAGATACTATGGGCATGACAGGGTCTCCTGCTACTGCAAATGAACTCCAGATGTATGTGCCACTCTGTATATCTGGTTTGGCTTGGTAGTGGGGAGTTGAACCCAGGCCTTTGGACTTTGCAAGCTAGTGCTTTAACTGCTGAGCCATCTCTCCAGCCCATTTTGTAATATTTAATAAGGGTGTTTTTGTGAGGAAATTAAGGTGGCATTCCTTCATCATGCCAGGCTTCCCCGGAGAAAAAGACTGTGTGGAATAACACTGACTTCTGGACTTCACATGCCAGCACACATACTTCTGGCTCCACCCAATCCACATCGAAGCTGTTCTTGGGGCCCCAAGCTGTGGCTTTTCCTCTTCCCAGTTCTCTATCAGAAAAGTGGATAGCTTACTGAAAGGTAAATGCAGACATTATCTGGTAATTAGGCTCATTAATTTTATAAGAAATTCTTGAATTTTCTATGGGACTATGCTCTTGAAATACATTATCTCCCTTTTATGACTTCACTTTCCTTGGTGTCAGTAGATTAAAGGTAACATGCCCTGCTGGGAACAAACACAATTTCCAGTGGCTGCATTTTGTTTTCCTTAATAATTAACAATTGCTGCTGACTAACCCTTGCAGCATCAAACGCCCACCTTAGCACAAAGGAGTGGGCATTGGTTGGAGGAACTCACAAGGGATATCAGAAAAAGAAGTGTGATTAAAGCATTAAAGATTTAAAGGTTGGCATTGGGATGAAAGGTGGAATTACAGTAAATACAACAGTGTTTAACATTAAATGGAATGTGTTGTACTTGAAACAGTTGTTCATTTCAACATTAATTATTAAGGGAACCTGACAACTCCGTTTTTAATTCCCAACTAAAGACACAATTTCTTAAGATATAAATACAACACAGGAGCTTCATAGGGTTAGGGCTCCTTTATCTGCCAGGATACCATGTTTTCTTCTTGATATAATTGATAGATAGATTAGAATGTAATGTTTCTAATTTATATAAAGAAGGCATGGTTTATGGTGGATTGATATTATGACACTAGGTAGATTATAAATAAGATAGATTATGTTGCATCCTATTTTCCATGTTGCTCATCATTTAATTTGAGGGTTTATTTCTTAGGATACAATTAAAAGGCATTTGAAGCAAACTTTGTGTTATATATTTTAAATCTATTTTATTCTGGGAGAAGGCAAGCATGTTCAGTCTTTGCCTTTTAATAAGAGACGGAAAACAGAGGTGGGTGTGATCAAATATTCATTGCCTGGTTTCTATGTGAAATTGATAAATATTCAAATTGGATTTTAAATCAACTTCCCATTAGAATATGCACACTGGGCTTGCTTAGTAAAACTTTCAAGGAAATTCTTGATGGTTACATGTCAATATTCTGACAGAAAAGGTAGACTGAATTCCTCCAAAGTGCTGGGATTCAAGGCACAGTTTTTAGGAAATTTAAGTGGAGAGGTTACATGAACTCTTTCTCTAATAATATCATAGATAGAATGATCAAATTGATTTCATAGAAGGGCTTTCAATAAAATAATATTAGGTTAAACATATTAAGCTTTGATGTGCTTACTAGAGTTGCCAAGAAAACAGAATTTGATTCATTTGATCCAGTGATCCCGCCTTTAGAAGCATGGATCAAAAAAAAAAAAAAAAAAAAACCCTGGGCAGATCCTATCCATAATAGTGTTTGTTATAGTGCCATCTGAAATATATGTACAGAGTGATGCATTCCCGCCAGGCATGGTGGCGCACGCCTTTAATCCCAGCACTCGGGAGGCAGAGGTAGGAGGATCGCCATGAGTTCGAGGCCACCCTGAGACGACATAGTGAATTCCAGGTCAGCCTGGACTAGAGCGAGACCCTACCTCTAAAAACCAAAAAAAAAAAAAAAAAAGAATTCACCTAAGGGGCTTGGGGATTTAGCTCAG